>VZUH01087643.1:7185-30433 GCA_013401175.1 Xiphorhynchus elegans | reverse complement strand
CAAGGGCAGTGGGATGTGGCTCAGGTTTGCATGGGATGGCACTGGGGGGGCTTCAGCTTTGGAAGGGACCCCGTAATCCCCTGATCTCTCAGTTGGGATCCCCAGCAGTGCCTTGCTGGTGGTTCCCAGCTTGGAGAGAGTGGGAAAATGAGACCCATGACCCCCTAAAACGCTGCCCACCAGCAGGGCAGCCCCTGGGGGTGGCAGGGGGAGGCAAAGGGGAGGGGGAGGCTGATGCTCACCCTGGTTATTTGCCATTTGCTAATTAGCACGACCCTACAAATAAGTTCATTAGGAAGCATTCCTGGTTGCCAGCAGAAGCCGGGAAACAAGGGAGAAATCCATGAACTTGGCTGGGCTGTGGAGGGGAGGAAATGAGAGACGAGATGGCTTCAAAAATAGCACCTGGGCTTCTCAGGGTGATCCATCATTTTGAACAAAAAAATAGGAAATTCAGCGTTTGTTCCCGTGCTGTGGTTTGGCTCCATCCATCCTCTCCCTGAGCACTGGGATTCCCGGGGTGGATGTGGGATCCAGGGCCTGGCTCCACTGACAGCCTTGTCCCTGCCTGGGGGGAGAGGGCTGGGGATGTCCCAGTTTTGGGGATCCCCAGGAGAGGCTGTGGGGGCTGGTTGAGGGGGGTCCTGTGTGGTTTGGCTGATTATTCTGCTTTGGAGCGGGCTGAATAATTAATAATTATTCAGTGAATAATTGACAAAGGGAAGAAAATATTGCAAATTCATGCCATGAATTATGCACTGAGGGCTGCTTGACCAGGTCCTCCTGGTTTTGGTTTGCATTAACCCTCTCTGTGGTGAAGGACCTCCAAATTGTGCAGGGGGATGGGGAGGGGAGAACCATCCAGCCCCTTCCCCGCTGCCAGCAGGGCGGGGATGGGCTGTGCTGAAGATGCCAGGGGGGTGGCACCAATGCCAGCCCCTTCCCTGGAGCATCTCCCCAGGTTTGAAGGCTTCTCCCATCCCATCTCCCCATCCTGGCTTTGAGAAGCATCTGCCCAGGATGAGAGGCATCTTCGGGGTTTGGGGGCCTTCTCCTAATCCCGGGGAGAAGCCCCTCCCTGGGGCTTCAGGGCTTCTCCCCAGTTTTTAGGGCTTCTCTTTGGAGTTTGAGAGGCTTCTCCCCAGGTTGAGGGGCATCTTTGCAGGTTTGAGGGCTTCTCCTTAGGTTCGAGGGTTTTTCCCCAATCATGGGTTTGAGAGGCTTCTCCCTGGGGTTGAGAGGCATTTTGGCAGGTTTGAGGGCAGGTTTGAACCCTAATGCCTGGGTTGAGAGATTTCTCCCTGGGTTTGAGGGCTTCTCTTTAAGTTTGAGGGCTTTTCCCCGGTCGTGGGTTTGAGAGGCTTCTCCCAATGCCAGGTTTGAGAGGCTTCGCTTTAGATTTCAGGGCTTCTCCCTGGGTTTGAGAGGCTTCTTTTTAGATTTGAAGGTTTCTCCCAATTTGAGAGGCTTCTCTTTAGATTTCAAGGCTTCTGTTAATCCCAGGTTTGAGAGGCTTCTCTTTAGATTTGAAGGTTTCTCCCCATCCCAGGTTTGAGAGGCTTCTCCCTGGGTTTGAGAGGCTTCTCCCAGTCCCAGGTTTGAGAGGCTTCTCTTTAGATTTCAGGGCTTCTCCCTGGGTTCGAGAAGCATCTCCCCAGATCCACACCACCTCCCAGCTCTCCCCCACTTCCCCCCAACCTCTCCCCCCTATCTCCCTCTCCAGGAATGGACCCTGCCACCACCTCCAAGAGCAACCACTGCCTGGACGCGGCCAAGGCGTGCAACCTGAACGACAACTGCAAGCGGCTGCGCTCGGGCTACATCTCCACGTGCAGCCGGGAGCTGTCGGCGGCCGAGCCCTGCAGCCGCCGCAAGTGCCACAAGGCCCTGCGCCAGTTCTTCGACCGCGTGCCCAGCGAGTTCACCTTCCGCCTGCTCTTCTGCTCCTGCAAGAACCAGGCGTGCGCCGAGCGCCGCCGCCAGACCATCGTCCCCTCCTGCTCCTACGAGGACAAGGAGAAGCCAAACTGTCTCGACCTGCGGAGCACGTGCCGGATGGATCACCTGTGCAGGTAAGGGGGTCATAGGGGGTGGTTCTGGGTGGTTTGTGGGATCAGGAGAATCCTGGAGCTTTGGAGGTTGGTCCTGGTTGGTTTGTGGGACCTGGAGAATCCTGGAGCTTTGGAGGTTGGTCCCGGTTGGCAGTGGGACTGGAGAATCCTGGATCTTTGGAGGTTGGTCCCAGTTGGCAGTGGGACTGGAGAATCCTGGATCTCCATGGGTTGTTCCTGGTTGGCAGTGGGACTTGGAGAATCCCAGCTCTCTAGGGGTTTCTCCCAGTTGGCAGTGGGACCTGGACAATTCCAGCTCCCCAGGGGCTGATCCCATTGGCAGTGGGATCTGGAGAATCCTGGTTTTCCATGGGTTGATCCCAGTTGGCAGTGGGACCTGGACAATTCCAGCTCTCCAAGGGCTGATCCCAGTTGGCAGTGGGATCTGGAGAATCCCAGCTCTCTGGGGGGTTCTCCCAGTTGGCAGTGGGACCTGGAGAATCCTGGAGCTTTGGAGGTTGGTCCTGGTTGGTTTGTGGGACCTGGAGAATCCTGGAGCTTTGGAGGTTGGTCCTGGTTGGCAGTGGGACTGGAGAATCCTGGATCTTTGGAGGTTGGTCCCAGTTGGCAGTGGGACTGGAGAACATCAAGAAGGGTTGTGTATGGTCGTGGTTGAGTTTGCTGTGCTCTCTTGTTGTATGCCCCTACTCTTGGACAAGCCCCCCACCCCACCCTGGGCTTTGGTCTCCTCCAAAACCCCCAGTGCAAAGCCATGGCTCTGTTTTGGCTCAGGAGGCTGCAGTGGGGCATTGCCAGGGGGGAGATCTGTGGGGCAGATCCAAGGAAAGAGGGATGGATCCCTGGGGAATGTGCAGCTCCCTTCCCCACCTGGCATCACTCCACCTCCCCAGGCTGTGGAGGGGTGAATGTGCAAAGGGCACCGTGGCAGGAGGGCACATGTGCCCTGCAAGCAGCAAAATCCCTTGGTGTGCTTTCAGCATGCCCAAAAAACTTCCAGGCTGGTGAAATCCGCCGTTTTCCCCACAGAGGAGCAAAGTTGGGAGCTCAGGCTCCTGTTCAGTTATGAAACTCATTATTCATGCAGCAAAAACCCTCCTGTCACCCTCCAGGGCCTGGATCAGCCTCATAAAGGATCTGTCTCCTGCCAGGAGGAGGAGGGTCTTTGGTCTTTTTGCCATCAAGGTGATGGAGTTTCCCAGCGCTCGGTGGTGAAATAAATAAGAGCTCTGGGTCTTCCTCCGGCTGCGAGCGGAGATGTTTGAAATGTGGGAACGTGGCTTTTTATCAAAAAGTAATACAGTAAGCCAATGTCTATGAATAAAAGATAGCAATGAGTGGCAGCACCTCTCCATCAGCTCGCTCCAAGGGTGGATGCTGCGGATGCCTCTGCTCACAGAGAGGGATAACCTGGGTGAGAGGGGCTGGGGGGTCTGCAGAGGCCACGGAGCTGCTGAGCATCATTTCTGAGCCTGTTCCTGCAGGGAATGACATCCCAGCAGAAGGAGGTGAGGCAGCAACGGGGGGGAAGGTGCAGCAGCTGCTCTGAGGGGTCGCTCTGAGGTGGCAATGCATGGATGGTGCCTGGATGGGGAACCTTGCCCTGCAAAACACCCCAGTCCAGCATTTATTTGTGTCCAGCATTGGCCTGCAGGGTTTTGCTGTAACCTCGGGTGTTTTCTCCTCGTGCTGGGCTGTTCCAGGGCAGGGTTGCACTCCTTGCATCCTGGTTTTCAGGAGAAGGTCCCATCCTATCCACTCCCTCTGGCATCTCCACCCAGGAGTGACCGGGCATGAAACCCCTCCCTGTCCCCTCCTCCCAAGGTCCTGCCCGTGGGATTTCCCACTGCTCCCTGTGTTTATCAAGCAGACTGATGCTCACCCTTATCTGACAGGGGCCTGGAGAGGGATTGAACTTGGAGCAGATCCTGAGTGCTCCTCAACCCTGGGGTGACAGCAGATGAGATAATGCTCCTGCCCGGGCTGCCAGTGTAATTAACCCTCCTGGCTCACAGCCTAACGAGGAGAAACCCTTCTGACCAGGATAGGACTTTCCAGGGAATAGTTTTTACTGCGTCCTGGTCAGTGCAGAGCCAGGCACAGGGACTGCTGCTCCTGCAGGACACGACCCACCCCAAAGTTGTGTTGGTGTCTCCTAAAAAAAGCAGAGGAGCTGGGGGAGAGGGCAAATTAAAGTTCCAGCATGGAAAACACACATTCTGGAGGGTTCCCTGGCTCTCTGCTGCTGTTTTCCAGCTGTGCAGGATGGGTGGTGCAGTGGGGGTTGAGCAGTCACAAAGGTGGGGCATAAAAGCCACCAGCTCCTCCATCGGGACCAAGATGTGGATGTGTTCTGGCTGCTTTGGATAGGGATGTTTTAACCACTGGGCAGGGTCTGGCCCACCTGGGGGTCCCCTTGGCTGGGAGGGCTTTCAGTGTAGGAAGGGGCCAGGCTGTGTCCCCTCAAGGACTGAGCTCCTGGTGACAGCGAGTTCTCCATCTGTGCCATCCCCTTCCCAGCTCTGGAGCGTGAGATGTGGGTTATCCTGTCCTGAAACCCTGAGTTTTGCTCCAGCTACATCAATCCAAACGGCCTTGACCTGGGTGAGTGCTGAAAACCCCCAGGGAGATGCCCCCGAGCCCTTCCCCGGCTCCATCGGGCTCCGAGCGCTGCAATTTGTGCAGCTCTTTGTGCCAGGGCAGCTTTTCCCGGCACGGAGGAGCCGCACAAACTCCCGGGGCTTTGTGTCTGATTGCAGCCGACAGGTTTGAGCTCCCAGAATATAAAACCCTCTTGCAAAGCACTAACCTCAGCGAAGGGGGAAAGGGAAGGGAAGGGGAGAAAAGAGCTGATTTCAGCAGCTGCAGTTTGCTGTATTTTTCATCTTGCATCAGCAAGTCGGGAACACAAATAATCTGGTCTTACATGCTCCAGTGGTGCTGGTGCTGAAGAATTTCCCAGCCTCCACTGGCTGCAGCCCCTCAGCATTCAGGAGTGGGGTGATGCTTCTTCCTCTGCCTGCTTTTATCCCTGGCTTGGGTGTATTTAAAGCTGGGGGGTGCTGAGATCCCCTCACAGGATCTGTGTCCATCAGGGAGATGAATTTTGGCACCTCTCTTTTTGGCTGGGCTCGGGATGGAGCCTTGGCTGGGGAGCGTTGGGATGGAAGGAACGGATCCAGCCTGGCTGGGTATTGATTAAACACCCAACATGGGAACAAAACACTTCTTTTTTAAACCCACGTCCTCGCCTTCACGGCCTTTGTTTAGCACAGACAAAATGCCATCTATAATGGATGTTTCCTTGATAAACAGCGGAGCAGCAGCTCAACTTTCTCATTACTCCGTGTAATGAGCATGGCTCGGCTGTCTGGGAAGAAGAAGGAGGAGGGAAAAATTGCTCCTGGATCTCACAGTGGCTCTGGGAGCTGGTGGAGAGGGGTGGTGCTCGAGTTTGGGGGGCAGTACTTGGGTTTGGGGGACAATGCTCTTTTTTGGGGAGCAGTGATTGGGTTTGGGGGGCAATTGATTTGGTTTGAGAGGGCATTGTTTGAGTTTGGGGGTCAATACTTGGCTTTGGGGTGGCAATACTTGGCTTTGGGGTGGCAATACTTGGCTTTGGGGGCAGTGCACAAGTTTGGGGGCCAGTGCTCATTTTTGGGGTGCAGTGCTCGAGTCTGGGGTCCAGTGCTCTTTCTTGGGGGGCAGTGGTTGGTTTTGGAAGGGACAGGGCATGGCTGGTGCATCCCCCCTGCTCCCAGCCTGCAATAACCTGCTGGGGAAGCCTCCAAATCCAACTTTAAAGTAGGAAATGTCTCAAGATCGGTGGATTTGGATTTCTGGGAAGGAGGAGATGGCGGGAGGGGGTCGGTGGGGCAGCACCCTGTGGGTTCCCCTGCCTTGGGATCCCCCATGGGGGGGCAGCTGGGAGGGCCCAGCTCCAGGACCTGCTCTCTCAAGGCTCCCCCGGCTCTTAACACAATAATAAGTCAATTCTCACTGAATAATTAAATCGAGAGGCTTCATAAGTATTGACTTAATGTGACAGCAAGTCTATACTGACTCAGGGTTTGCTTATGTAAACACAATCTCCTGTTCGGCTTAGTTAGCAGTTCAATGGGATAGAACAGGCCTTCAATTAAAATCAAATGATGCGTGTGTTTAATTCTTCCCTCCCCGGGTAATGATAGGGCTTGAGCAGAGGCAGGAGGATAAAAAACCCACCAGAAAAAGTCTTTGAGCCGCTCTTATCAGCGGTGAATCAAAGTGTGGTGTCCCAAAATACACGTGGAGAACGCAACTCCTTAATTAACAGCTCCTGACTCAGGAGTTGGGTTGGTTTCTGTTCTATTTTTTTCCGTCTTGCTGGCTTCTCTCTGCTCAGCCTAATTTGGGAAGGTCTTCTTTGGCTTACTGTGGGCTTTGCATTTTTTCCTGCTGGCCCCATATCCCTGAGCAAGGTATCAGAGGATGATTAAGGCTGGAAAAGACCCCCAGAATCATCAAGTCCACCCTGTGCCCGATGCCCACCTTGTCCCCCAGCCCAGAGCTCTGAGTGCCACATCCAGTCCTTCCTTGGGGACTCCAAACCTCCCTGGGCAGCCCTTCCAATGCCTGATCACCTTTTCCATGGAAAAATTCCTCCTGAAATGTGGGATGTGGAGCAGTGCCCATCCTACGGAGCGATGCCACGCTGCAGCAGACACTCAGTTTGCACTGAAACCAGAGCTGAAACTCCCCTGGCTCACACGAGAACAG
Organism: Xiphorhynchus elegans; assembly: GCA_013401175.1. NCBI lineage: Eukaryota > Metazoa > Chordata > Aves > Passeriformes > Dendrocolaptidae > Xiphorhynchus > Xiphorhynchus elegans. Next base: position 23,606 of record VZUH01087643.1, on the reverse strand, counting down.
GTGACTCCACTCCTCTGAGGTGACACATAACTTTTCCCAGATAAAACAAATCCATCCATTGATCTTCTCTTCCTCCCCTGTGAACTGTTTGCTCGCTTTGGTAGAGGGTCATCGAGAGAAGCAGAGTTTTGTTCCAGCTTCCCTCGTTTCTTCAGCTGCTCCCCATCCCCAGGGCTCTTTGAATTACCTGGCCACTGTTCTTCGTGTTTGAGGCTAATTTTTTTTATCTCAGCATCTCCTGGCTTCAAAAGGATTCCTCTCCAGCAGGACACGAGGCAGAGCCAGTGTTGGGAGGGGGATGCCCAGCGGGCCCGCGGGTTTTTCATGTCTTGCTGAGTCTTTTTGCATGTTATCGCAGCTTCTTGAACATCCCCAGCTCCGCAGGGGGCTGGGGGGAGAGACGTCTTTCCCAGCCGTGTCTATTAAAGCCATTTTTCCTTGGTCCCTGTAAATTGCCCGTGAAAAACACGTCTTGAGTAATCTGGGCGTCTTGGGCATGAAATATTCAGGAGAAAAGATGCTCTTGGCTCGGATGGGCGCTGAGTTCCCACCAGGGTTGGGGCTGGTGATGGGAGTAATTAGCACCCAATTATGGCCTTATGGTCTGTTCCGGGGGGTTTCAGTTTGAAAAACCCACAAACCAATCAAAAATCCTCGATGTAGGTGGATTTTAATGTCACTGAAGGGGTTTTGCTGCTGGTGGTGGGGTGGGTTTGAGGTCCTGCAGGATGGCGGAGTTGGAGTGTGGGATGGTCGTTAGTGATGTGTAAAATGCCCTAAATTTGGGATGTATGCACTGGGAATACATGTAAGGGGGTAAAAAATCCCCTAAATTCAGGATAAATACACCTGGGGTCTATGCACAGGTGCACAAAGACCCCTAAATTTGGGATAAATACACCTGGGGTCTGTGTACAGGTGCACAAAGTCCCCTAAATTTGGGATAAATACACCTGGGTATATGTACAGGTGCACAAAGACCCCTAAATTTAGATTTCTAAGTACAGGGGCACTGTAGGGTCCCAGGTCCTGGGGAGATCCCTGAATTTGGGCAGGGAGAAGGGCCTGTTCAAGCCCCTGGATCCCTGGAATTGCCTCCCCTTGGCACCATCTGGGTGTTTCCCCCTGAAATCAAAGAAACACATCCAAGGGAAGCAGTTTGGAACCCCCCAACACCGAAATCCAGCCCTTGGAGCGGGTTTGGCATGCGAGATACCTGTCTATATATATAATTAATTTTTGCTGATCCTTTTTTCACTCCTTTTTGGGGGTGTTTTCATTTTGGAGACCTCTCAGGAGGAAGAAGGTGCTGGGCTTTCCACTCCTCACCCCTTTTTGCCCACGCCTGCCCCAGCTCTTCCCTTTGCAGGCCATCCCCACCTGCTGCCTCAAGCTGCCAACCAGCAATTTGGCACCGAGTCCTCCTGTTCCTGCTTAGGCTGGACTTGGCTCCTTCTCCTGTCCCGATTTTGTAGCCAGGGCACTTCAAAGCAGCAGTGTGAGCAGCCGTGGGCCAGCTCCAGGAAAGGTTTGTTCCTGGCACCGAGTCCCATCCAGCGACTTCAGGCTCGTTGTGTCCCACGGAAAGAGTGACATCTGGCTCGGGTTCTGGGGAAGGATCTCCAGCTGCCTTGGCATGTGTTAGGGGAAGGATAACATTTGCCTCAGAGGATGCTCTGAGCCAGGAGCAGCGCCCTGGGGAGCAGCAGGACAACTTGCTGTGGTGCTGGTGATGAACTTGCCACGGTTCTTTAAGGGAATTGATGTCCCTTCTCCTCTGATTTGGGGAGATGCCGGTGGAAACTTTATTTATCTGCCGTGGAAAGGGGGAGGAGGGAGCTCAACCACCACCTGGAAGGAGCAGTTTGGAGGTTTTCTGCTCTACAACACCCACCCCAGGCTCTTCCTTCTGCTCCCACCCTGATCCGAGGGCTGAGCATCCCGAAAATCCCCTGGCAAAGCTTTTCTTGGCTTCATGGAAGGCTCCAGCAAGGAGAACCCTGTGCTGGGAGCTGAGCAGCTCTGGGAATGGGTGTGGGGTGGGTCCCCTCTGCTCCATGGGGAGTCTAAGGAGGAAGGTGAACATGGAAACAACCTGCTCCTGGCATGGGTGGGTTTGACTTCCAGGAAGGAAAACAGGGAGACAATTTGTTCCTTGTCTTACACCCCCCAGCAGAGCTGCAGATTCCTGTTCTTTCCTGGTGTCAGGGCTTCATCCCAAGCCTTTTGTCCTTCCTCATCACCCCATCGTGGGGCAGCCCCTCACTGCCCATGGTTCCATCTCCCCCCGAGGCAATTCCAGTTGTGTTATTGCTATTTTTTAGCATCCATCATGTGGATGAAGGTGGTGATGGCCAGGAGTCTCCTCCTCAGGAGCACCTGGATAACCCAGATGAAGAGCTGACCTTGCTCTGGCAATTCACAGCCTGTCTGGAGGCTGTAAATGGGTCAGGCACCTGGGGGAAGTGGGGAAATAATCCAGTTCATGCCTCTGGCAGGTGAAAACTGAGCGTAACCTGCGTGCCCAGATGTGGGAAGCAGCAAAAAGGAGGTGCCAAGTCCATGGGTGGCTCTTCCCAAACTCCCAGCTCAGCCAGGGGGGAATGTTGGAGTCCCCAAAGGATGAGGAGGCCCCAGAAGAGGCTCAGCTGCTCCACAGAAGGTGGTTGCACTGATGGATTTGAAACCCCATGGCCTGGAAAAAGCCTCAATCACCAGCAAAAGCCTCCAGGAATGCCCTGCATTCCCATATGGAGCATCCAGTGTGCTGGTCCAGCCCTGAGCTACTGGGCTTTATTCCCTCTAATCTGAGCATCATGGAGTGGTTTGGGCTGGAAGGGACCTTAAAGCCCATCCAGTGCCATGGGTAGGGACACCTTCCACTAGCCCAGGTTGCTCCAACCTGGCCTTGGCCACTTCCAGGGATGGGATGTCCACATCCTTTCCCTGGGATGTAACCCATGAAACTTCAGCATCCCTGCTCCTCCCTGCCCTGAGATCTGGAATGGTGAGGAATTCTGGGTGGATGGAAGGAATCTCTGCTTCATTCAGTCACTGCTTCATTTGTTCCTCTGTTTCATTTGATCAAAACCCTCCTGAAAACAAATCATTCCTATTTAAGAAAAAAATGACGCCATTTCTCGCCTTTATTTTCCATCAGTTCTTGTGGCTCCAGGCAGGTGCTGTTGGAAGATTCAGTCACAGCTTGGACAAAGCTGACATTTAATTAAGAAGGGAGGAAAGGAAGCCGAAGGAAATAATGTATTCCTGTTGCTCTCGGGATGAAGTGTGGAAAAAAGGAGCTGAGGAGCTTTTCTGCTGTGAAATGCGAGGGCTCATCTTTGGTGTCAGTGATTCCTCCCTCTGATGGAGACCCAGCGTGGGCCACAACTCATGGACCACCCTCGTGTCTGCTCATGCAGGGGCTGAGGCCACTTGGGAGACTGCAGCCCATCCATCCATCCATCCACCTGGTCCATCTGTCCATCCTCTTCCCGTTTCTTCACCCTTCCACCTTGTGTTTCAGCACAAGGAACATCCCCGTGGAAGAGGTGGGGTTGTGGCAGCAGAGCCAGACGATGGATACACCTGGAAATAATCTCAGAATAGCAGAATCACAGAGTGGTGTGGCTTGGGAGGGACCTTAAAGACCATGTAATTCCACCCTCCTGCCATGGGCAGGGTCACCTCCCACTAAACTTCTGCTTCTGTGGCTCCTTGTGCTTAATCAGTGCATGAGAGAGGATGAGATGGGGTAACCGAGCCAGGAATTGGCTTAGGGATGCAAATCAGCTGCTCTGCTCCTCGTGTCCCTTCCTTATTCCTCCTGGTGCTGCTGGTTCTCCCCATCTCAGCCCCTGGGCTCTGTGCCCGCTGCCTTTTGTGGGTTTTTTCCCCCTTCTCAGCTTCAAAAGAAGAAAGGAAAACGTTGACTCCCAACCTCCGGCATTTTAATTGCGCTCCGAGTTTGAACGTTCCAGGGGGAGGATAAAACAAGGCAGTGAAACTTTATGGTCTCGTAATGATGTCGGGAGAAGCCAAATGAGGTTGGGAAGTTTATGGGGTCTCTGCCAGTAGGAGAGGGCTGGAGAGCAGGGGGGGATGAGGAATGAGGGTCCCAGGCTTGGGGGCTCCCCTCTCTCACCTGTGACCCCCTGTCAAGCTGGGGCAACAGAGGTCCAACTGTCCTTAAAATCTTCCTTTTATCCCATTTATCCTCTTTTCCCCTTTATCTTCCCCTTTATCCTGTTTAAATATTTCTTTCCACTGCCGAGTTGCTCCGTGCTGGGACTGGCAGTGAAATCCCATCCCTCTCCCTCTTCTCTTCCCCTCCCAGGTCCCGTCTGGCCGATTTCCACACCAACTGCCAGGCCACCTTCCAGTCCCTGACCAGCTGTCCTGGGGACAACTACCAGGCGTGCCTGGGCTCCTACGCAGGGCTCATCGGTGAGTGCCGGGCTCGGGCTGGGGAAGGCTCTCCCACTGTGCCTTCATCCCTGTCCCTCCTCCTCCTCACCAGGCTTTGACATGACCCCCAACTACATCGATGCCAGCATCACCAGCATCACCATCTCGCCCTGGTGCTCCTGCAAAGGCAGTGGGAACATGGAGGAGGAGTGTGAGAAGTTCCTGCGGGACTTCACGGAAAACCCCTGTCTCCGTAAGGCGATTCCCCCGCCCCTCCCTGCCCGCCCTGTTCCTTCCCCTGCAGCCCCCATAAATCTCTCCTGCCCCCCAGGGAACGCCATCCAGGCCTTTGGGAACGGGACTGACGTGAACCTGGCCCCCAAAAACCCCTCTCCCCCCATCACGGTGCCTCCCAAGGCGGACAAAAGCCCAGCCCTGCCGGACGATGTCAACGACAGCAACACCATGTACGACACAAGCATCATCACCACCTGCACCTCCATCCAGGTAGGGCCCAGCCCAGTCGCTGCTGCAAACTGGGGGCACTGGTCTGGATGCTCAGTGGGTCCATCAGGAGACTGGCAGCATCCCATGGGACAGCAAGAGGTCCTGCTCAGGCTCAATCCGGTCTGGGTGTGGTGTTGGTATCCAGGTGTTGGCATCCAGGTGTTGGCAGGAACCCAATGCCTCCGAATTCAGGGGTCTGGAATGGGGAAGGGAGGGATCCATGTCCTACCCTCACCTGGAGCAGCACCACCTGCCTGCCAAGGGCAGCCCTGAGCCCACCTTCTCCTCCTTTGGGGTGAAAGCAGCTTGAGTTCCACGTGGGTTTGGGAAATGGGGGAAATAACGTGGTTTTCTTGCGTTGGGCTGGGCTTGTGGGTTCAGGCTTTGCTCCTGGAGTGGGATGGGGGACTGGCTGGTGGGTGTCCCACAGTGCAGGCAGGATTTGCAGCAGGAGCACCAGGGGAGCGAGGCTGGAGCTCCATGAAGACCCTGAGCTGCTGCAGAGGAGGGATGAGCCCCCTTTCTCCTTCTTCCCACCCTTCTCAAAGCTCTTTGCTCTCCACCACCAGCCGTGCGCTCTGAGCCCTGATTCCCACAGGGAAATTTGGGGACCCCAGCCCTCTGTTCACATTCCTGCCCTAAACCTTGCTGCTTTCCCCTCCCCAGGAACAAGGACTGAAGCCAAACAAGTCCAAAGAGCAGAGCCTGTGCTACTCAGAGGTAGGTTTGGGGCAGGGGGGAGCACAGGGATCCCAGGGCTGGGATGCAAACAGCTCTGGAAGGACATTCCAGGGACCACTGACTCAATGAGCAAAGGCCAAAACCAGGTGTTAATCCACATCTGGATGCTTTTCCTCATGGAAACCGCCCTTGTTTCCCCTCAGACCCAGCTGACCACGGACATGATGCCAGACCAGAAGACCTTTGTGGACCAGAAGGCGGGAGGCAGCCGACAGCGGGCGGGCCGGATCCTGCTCCTCGTGCCCATCCTGCTGCTGGCACCGGCTTGGTAGAGGGGCAGGAAGGCCGGCGGGATGGGGACGCTCCCACCAGTGCCCACCAGTGCCCACCAGTGCCCTGCTGGCATGCTCAGCCTCACCCCCCGTTCCTGCTGCAGCCATAGGGGGACGGGACAAAGCGCTCGTGCCGGAGCCTGGAACTCTCCCCGACACCGGGAATGCCGAGGCGCGGAATGCCCTGCCCGGAGCGGCAGGAGGGTCCTCACCACGCTGGGAAACTTTGGTGGTTTTCTGCCTGGTTTCAGTTTTTCCCCTTTTTTTTTGGGTTTTTTTCCTTTTGGTCTTTCACGGTGGGTTGGTTTTCTAAAGCTGGAAGGGTCTCCAGGTGCCCTGAAAGGTCTCCAGGTGCCCTGGGGAGGGGAAGTAAATGGAGCAGAGCTTTGGGGAAAGGTGATTTTCAGGAATATTTGCAGGATCCACCAGCCTGGGGTGGCCACGGGGACAAGGAATCCACGCTGGAGCATCGCAGAGGGTGGATGTGCCATCAGGAGCCTCCTGGGCACCTCGGAGGGGACTCACTCGAGCTCTTGACGTTGTTCTTGGGGGTTTGGTTGGGCTTTTTTTTTTCCCCGAGAGTTTTCAAATGGAAGAGAAAAGAAACTCGTGTTGAACCGTGTGAGGTTGTCCTGATGTTTTCAATCTGTCACTTCGAGGGGGACAGCTTTATTTTTCTTCTTTTGAATTTTTTTCCTTTTTTAATTTGGGTTGGGATGGGATTTGACCCATCAGGGGTCAGAATCCTCTCTGTGTTCCTCTCCATTTTCTTTTCTATATACATATTTAGTGTATGTATATACCACTCACCTATACCTACGTATATGTATGTATAGACACAACCATATACACCGTGTGGCTTTTTTAATTTTCATTTCCCTCTTTCTTTTCCAAAAAGGAAAAAAAAAAAAGCTCCAGCGGCGACAGCAACTTCAAAATGTATTATTGTAAAGTTTATTTTTTTTAATGATGTCTATAATGGATTAAAAAAAAAAACAAAGCAAAATAAACCAAGACCAACAAACCGAGGAATGAAACAGCCCCAAAAAGCCGAGAGCTCTGATGGAATCTGAGTGTCCAGCCCAGGGGGGGTCACAGGGGCCCTTCAGCTGCAGAAAACACAGAGATTTAGGGCAGTCTAAATATTTTTGCAGTGTTCCACAACAATTCCCGGTGTGTTTTGCTCCAGGAGACAAGCAAACAAGGAAACATTTCAAAGGAGCTGACACCTTCCCTTGTGGCACGTTTTGTTGTTGGTTGGGCTGGGTTGGTTTGGTTTTTTAATGTGTGATAACTTTGAGTTTGAAACACCATCCCCTCGCCTTAATGTTGGGGTTTTTTCCCTCCCCAAGACAACCTGGCAGCGCTTAAAATTGAAGTGAAATGTTGAGATTTGGGTCACACAAACAACATTTTGGGGTTTTTTTTTGTTTTATTTATTTATGTTGGGTTTTTACACACTTGGCTGCTGGGGCAGGGAGTGGAAACAGCCCCCATCCAGCTGTGCCTGTGGAAAAGGGGGTGTTGGGCATCTTGGGATGCCAAAATCGTGGAATTATAGAATACTGGAATGCTTTGGGTTGAGGGGACATTAAAATCATCCAGTTCCACCCCCTGCCCTGGGCAGGGACACCTTCCATGGGACCAGGTTGCTCCAATCCTGGCCTTGGGCACTTCCAGGGATATTGAAAATCTGAATGACTTGCTGGGCTGTTTGCAGAGAGCTGGGATTGCTGGACAAGGGAGGGATGGAGGAATATTCCCTTTTCCAGCACCCAAAAAGCCAACAGGGCTCATGTGGGAGTTGGCACAGGGAAAATAAACACGTCACATCCCTCTGTGCCAAACCCAGGGTCTGGGAAGTGACAGCTCTGCCCCAGGGCTGGGTGTGGGGGGTATTTTAGCACCCAAAAAACCATCCAGGCACGGAGGGTGGTGGTTTGGGGCCTCCACAGCCAAATTTGGGGTCCCTCGTGGTGGGGGACCAGCAATCCAGGGATTGAAGTTTGGGCTCTGAGCATCAGCACCGTGTTTCCTTGGGAAAGGGATGTAAAATACAGCATGGATTGTTCTCCTGGGTGGTGGTTTGATTGCCTTCTTCCCCGAGAAGGCTGGGAATGCTGCAGGCATTGCTGGGAGGAGCGTGAACTGGGAGTTTTCTAGGAAAGGTCATGGAGAAACGACTCCATCCAGCAGGTGATGACCACGAGGTACCTGCATTCCCTGCTCAGGAGTTGTCTGTCCCACTCCTGGGAGCTCCCCAGCTTTTCCAGCCTAAGGAGGCACCAGCAGGAAGCAAAAAGCTTTGGATGAACCCAAGTGAAGAGCTTCCCTTTGCTCTCGTGGGTGTTTTGGCAGTGCTTGCCCTCCCCGAGCATCCCTGGCCGTCCTGGACTGTTGGATCCAGCAGGAAGGAGGATGTGCCATGCCTGGAGCACCCTGGATCCAACTGCACCTCCCAGGCCTGGAGATGGAGCAGGATCTGCTGAATATCCACGTGTTTGGGACAAAGCATTATCCGTGACAAGTGGGACACCCTCATCTGAGCACTCGAGCTGTGACAGCAAAGCTCTTCCAGGTGGAAATGCTGATCCTGGGGCTGGGATGCAAAATCCCAGCGAGTTATCCCCCCTTAAAGCCCTGCTAAGTCCTTGTTTGGGAGCACAAAGCCTTTCCTGGAAGGAGGACAAAGGGATGAGACACCCTGGGCGAGGAACCATCGTGGGGGACATTAATGCAGCGTGGAAAATCCTGGCAGAGCCGTGGGATGTGCACAAGGATTCCATTTGCCTGGAGTTTTTTTTTCTGGGAATGATCCTTTTAGAGGAGCAGCAAAGAGCTCTGAGGGGCTGGGAATCTCCAGCCCCTCTCAGCCACAGCCAAGCCTCAGCTCCTTTGGATTTAGGAATATTTGGGGACCTCGTGGGGTTGGATGGCAAAGGGCAGCGTGGATAGTCCTGCCCCAAAGCACAGCATCCCTTCTCCAAGGCTGCAATTCCAGCATGAGAAGCAGGACCCACCCTGCAAACCCCAGCTGTGGATGCTCCGTGGACCCCACAGATGTTTCCAGATGTCCCAGCTGGGTGTGGGATCCAGCAGCTCCAGGATTTGCACCTCCCCAGGGCTGGAACACACGTGGGACCAGGACTGCCTCCAAACAGGGTTCCTTTTCCTTCTCTTCCATCTTTTTCCCCTCTGTGCACAAGTTGTTTCAAAGAGCTGCCTGCTGTGGCTTCCCAAATCGTGGGGAGCACCCCAAGCCACACATGGGTGGGCACTGACCCCTGTGCCCATCCTCTCTCCAAACCTCTCCATTCCTCTTCACTCCAAACCACCCACAGGAGGCAAAAACACAGGGATTAAGGGCAATTCCTTTCTCTAAGGACAGTTTTTCTGGAGTGCTGGTTTGGAGTTTGGCCCCCCATGGCACGACCCACCTGGATCTTGGCCCATCTCACCACAAGAGCAGCACTTGGAAAGCCTTCCCCAACACGAGAGGTGATTAAAAATAGATGGGCTGTCACTTTTGCCCTCTGTAATTAATTCGGTGGTGGCCTCCAGGCTTTAATAAGCCCCTGGGCCAGCGTGGTGTCACCTTCTCCTCCCTCTTCCTGATCCTCCCTGAAATCAGCTCTCACCTCGGGGCACTCCTGACACCTCCAGGTTTTCCCTGAACGGATTCTTTTGCTTCATTAACTTTCCCCAGCTGTTTCACTTCACAAGAAATACCTTTTTTTTTTCTTTTTTCTTTTTTTCTCCTCCATTGTGCTGTGTTTAATTTTAAAGGCATAAAAATAACCTGGTGATGAACAGAGCTGCGGGTCAGGGATGGGCACGGAACTGGGATGCTCTTGATCCTGGAGCCCAGAAGTTCTCTTGATGCTGTTCCACCAAGGAAAGGAAGAGAAAAGAAGAGGATGAAGGGAAGTGGTGCCCTTTGTTAAATAAGAACAATTCCAGTGAGAACAAACATCTCCTCAAATCACCCATCGGTGTTATCTGGGATAATCTCGGCAGAGGCAGAAGCTCGGGAGCTTTTCCGAGGTCTCTGACAAGGAGAAGGAACCAAAATTGATTTATTTTCTTATCTTTGAGAGAGTAAGTGAAGCTCTGGGGACTCTCCCAGGTCCTGGGGCCTTGGATGACCTCGTGAGATTTGAAGGATTTGGGGAGTGTGGCAGGAGAAAAAGGAACTTGTGCTTCCTTTAGGAGGGAGCAGCTGCAGAGGGGCTTTTTGGGGACACCAGGGAGGCAAAAGGGAGTTTGGATTTGGATTTGGGTCTTCCAGAGCAGCTGCAGCCACTGTCTCTGGGATGAGGATGGCTCGAGGGTGACCAAGAAGCCCCCACAGCTCATGGAGCTGCTTCCCATGAAGCTCCACCACTTCCCCATCCCGAAAAAAAGAGGCTTTATTTCAGTGAGCCCCCTGATTAAGGGGGTAATTAAGGAAGGGGCTAATGAGCCATGGTGTGGGGCCCAGCCCCAGTGGTCCCATCTGCAGTTTCCAGTGGGAAGTTGGGCTGGAGGATGGAGTTTCCCCCAGTTCCCAGCCGGATGGCCCCATTCCAGCAGCAATTAGCGGCCTCGCAGGGACTCTGGTCCTGCTACACTTCCTTAATACAATTACCCAGTAAATGAACAAGGAATTAAATCGAGGAGAAGGGGAAGGAGGGGCGAGCCCCCCGTTGTGTCCCTGCCAGGGGTCAGCGCTGCGGCTCCCGGCAGGGAGGGAGGGAGGGACCCATCCCGGCGCCCTCGGGGCTTTTCTGCTCATCCCAATCTTCTTTTGGGGCATCAGCAGGGATGCTGAGGAGGCTCCAGGGTGAAGCATGAAAAGTGAACCATCAGGTGCAATTCCCTGGAGCCTCCATGCACGGTGAGGATTCCAAACATAAATAAAAGTAAAACAGAAATAAAATATTAAAAAAAACAAACTAGAAATAAACCCCACAGCTGGAGCAAGACCCAGCACTGGGAGGGTCCTTCCAGGAATGATGAATCCACTTGTGCCAGGATTTGGACTCATTTCCCATCCCTAAAAACTCCCCTCCAACCAAAAAAACGAGCCCTGGTTCTTTCTCCAACACATTCCAAGCCCGTTAATTACAGGAAAGAAAAATGCCTGTGCTCCCAGTTCCTGCGTGGTGATGAAAAATGACAGAGTGTAAAACACGTCTGCAAGATAATTAACTTCATAGATAATTCCTGCTTCATTTTGACTCAATTGCTTTCTTGAGATGAGAAAGTGCTGAAAACACTATTTTTTCTTTTTTCTGATGTTGCATAAGACAATAATTGAAGAAAACCACTAAAGCTCTCCCAGGGAGAGCCTCTCCTTCCTCAGATAAAGGAGCCAGGGAGTAAATCATATTTAATTCTTGCTCTGGAGTCCCGGGATGCAGTTTGGGAGTGAACTCCTCGAAGTGGCATCTTGGTTTGGGGGAGACAAATAATATTCTGTGGTTTTTAGCAAAGCCAGAAGGGGAATGTCACGAGTCTTGCCCAGAGGCAAAGTTTGCTCCGAGAGAGGAACACTGCTGGGAAAAAGCAGTTTTGCTGCATTGTTTGGAACTTTGGAAGAGTTTCCATGATCCCTGTGTTCACCCAACACATCCTCCCATCCTTCACCAAAGTTCCTGCAAATCATCCCATCCTGACCCATTAATCCATCAGGATTTCCCCTTTTCCCGGGTGGAATCTCCCCTTCCCAGCTGTGCCTCGGAGCTGCCCAGCCAGCAGCAATTCCCATGGGAAAAAAAAAGCAATTTAACCTACTTGGAGACCAAAGCATCTCACTTAACGCTGGGCATAAATTTCCAAGCTCTTTGCATCCCGGGAGCAGCGAGGGACACTCGGGGACAGGGTGAGGGCAGGGGGGACGGGAAGTTTGGCTCGTTAATGAGTTCACCTTCAGCATTTTGGCTCGCCTGGGTGTTTTTATTTCTCTCCCCCGGGGCGCTGACCTGTGCTCGGTCCCTCGGGGCTGTAAATCGAGCTCAGCGCTGCCACGGGGTCTTTTTGTATTCGGGCTTTTAAAGCAGTGGAAAAGTCCCCGTGCTCCTTGCAGGAAATGCCAACCAGTGGGAGCACTCAGGAAAAAATAGAAGAAAAAGTGTTTCAGAGAGATTCTTAAAAATAGCTGCTGTTTGGAGCAGGAATATGAGTGTACATAACTGAGGGAGCCTCAAACTTGGGGGGAGAAGCACTTTCTAGAAAACTGGGTTTAATTGGGTTCTATTCACAGGAATGGGGGGTCTTGGTGCTCTGGGGTCCCTGCTGGGGTCACTGCCCCATCCCTGGAATGTCCCAGGCCAGGTTGGATGGGGCTTGGAGCATCCTGGGCTGGTGGAAGGTGTCCCTGCCCATGGCAGGGGGTGGAATGAGATGATTTTATGGTCCCTTCCAACCCAAACCATTCAGCGTTCCATGATCTTCTCTCCCAAGATCAATAACTTTGCTGGACACACCAAACCTTCCACTGGAAAAGATTTAACTCCCAGTAAATCTGCCCTTCTGGTGCCTGTTTGAAAGAACAAACCCCTCGTCTTCCACCAGGAAAAATCACAACCACCAAAGCCCTTTTATTTAACCTTTGGCCTTGGGAAGAAATACATGAACATGAGGAAAAGCTCCTGGGCTTTACACGGGGTTATATAAAGCAAATTATGGGATGTGCTTGTAATAATTCCCTGACAGCTGTGATATCCAGTGTGTTACCCTGGTGTGGGAGGGGGACCAACTGCAGGCTTTTCCAGGACAGCAATTCAAAGAATCATGGAATGGTTTGGATTGGAAGGGACCTCAAAGCCCATCCAGGCCCACCCTCTGTTACCAGCAGGGATATCTTCCACTAGGCCAGGTTGATTAGAGCCCTGGCCTTGAATTCATGGGGTTTAGGTGTATTTTAAAAGGCTGGAAATTTGGGAAAAACTGTTTAAAGCCTCAGCAGTGAGGGCTGGGAGGTTTTGCTGTCGTGGGCAGGGCGAGGCATGTGTGGAGCGATGCTCTTCCCCCTCCTGCTCCCTCCTGCCCAGCCGTGTCCTCCTGAATTATTCCTGCCTCCTGCTCGAGTGCTGCATCTTTGCATCCGTTAATTAGACTCAGTGGGTAAAATAAAACCCAGCACAGGCTCTCCTAATTCCCTGCCTGTGGATTCATTACAGGAGCAGCAGCAACTGGGATGTCAAGGAGGATTAAGCAGGGAGCTGGGAAGTCACAGGTGGCTCCAGCACGGGTTGCAACCCCTCTCCTTGTGTGCACAGAGAAGTTGATGGATCTTCCTGGGGCCAAACCCATCTGTCCCTAAAAGCATCATCCGTGTTCCCCATCTCCTTGAGAGAGCATGGATTGCTTCCCAGTGCTCCCAAGAGGGGAAACCCCCCATGCTGGCAGTGAACTGGTTAAGGTGTCCTGGTCACAGCCCTGTTTAGCTCCGGTGCTGATAAACAGGGCTGGAGGAGCCTCAGAAATCCCCATTCCCAGACCTCAAGGCATAAAGGCAGCATTTTCCAGAGCATCATCCACCCCCCGGGTGAGGGGGCTGGTGCTTGAGGGGCCACGGGACGAACAAGGGCTCTGCTGTTTCCATGGGCTCTGCAGCCCCGGGGTCCTCTGGGTGACCTTGCATGGTCATTTTGGGAGAAAACCACCAGTATGGGAAGGGGGACACAAGGCTTGGAATCTTCAAGGCAGACCCACAGCGGCTCCCAAGCCCTCCCCGTGCCCTGGTGATGTCAGGGGTCACCCTGAGGGCACCCACGGGGTATCCATCAGTCCAGAGCATCCCACCCAGGGGGTACCCATCCCACCCACGGGGTACCCATCAGTCCAGCACATCCCACCCACGGGGTACCCATCAGTCCAGCACATCCCACCAGACCCACCCATGGGGTACCCATCAGTCTAGTGCATCCCACCCAGGGGGTACCCATCAGTCCAGAGCATCCCACCCGGGGGGTACCCATCAGTCCAGGGCATCCCACCCAGGGGGTACCCATCAGTCCAGAGCATCCCACCCACGGGGTACCCATCAGTCCAGCGCATCCCACCAAACCCACTCACGGGGTACCCATCAGTCCAGCACATCCCACCCGACCCAGCCACGCGTTCTGGGACAGCAATCCCCGCGCTCATCCCGGCAGGACGGGCGTGTGAGGGGGATGCAGAGGCAAAGCCCGGCCGGCTCGGTGGCCCTGGCAGTGCGGAGGTGTCGCCGTGTCCCCGCGGGGCAGCGTTTGGCTGTCCCTGGTTAATTAAGTGCCGAACATGACGCTCGTTTTAATTCCGTGCCTTGCGAGCCGAGTGTTGCTGCCCACACGCACCAGTTGCCATAACAACTTTAATTTGTTTTGTAGGCTCCGCTCGGGTGGATTTGGGATATGGGGGGTTTTTTTGTTGTTGTTATTTGTTTGTTAATCTCCTTTCCTTCCCCCTGTTCCGCCCCATTCCCTCTTTTCTGACTTTTATTTTTTTTCCACAGCTGTTCTCGCTCCCCCTCTGTTTGTTTCTCTGCATTTATAAGAAGCAAAAAGTCATTGCGTGGGTCCTCGACCCCTCACTGGGCACCCACTGCCTCTGGTTTAGCAGGATTTATCCCAAATAATCCCAGTGCAATAGCAGGAGTGAAGCCAGTGCCTTCCCAAACCACCAGCCTCCTCCTGAAACACGAAGAGATCCATGTCCTCCCTTTCCCACCACCCCATCCTGCAGACACTGTTGAAAACCAGGAACAAACCTCTTGGACAGCAGGGCTGTGGTGTCAGGACCTCGGAGGGATTCCTTTTTTAAAGGGATTGGCCATATGATGGACTTTTTAGAGAGAGAAGTAAAGGAAAAGCACAGGAGGGTTTGGCCTCTGCTTGGAAAGGTCTCCCGGGGTCTCCCCAAGGGATCTCTGTGCCATGGAGGGCTGGAAGTGGGGGATCATTGTCACCATCGTTGTCACTGCAGTGCATGGGGGCTCTGGGGGGTTCCTGGTGGCTCCAGGAAGATCCCAAGATAGATAAACTGGAGGAGAAGTCACAGGATCAGGATATTACAAAGGCAAGGAGTGGCAGGACAAGGGGAATGGCTGTAAACTGAAAGGGAGTAGGTTTAGATGGGATATTGGGAAGAAATTCCTCCCTGTGGGGGTGGTGAGACCCTGGCATAGAGAGAAGCTGTGGCTGCCCCATCCCTGGAAGTGTCCAAGGCCAGGCTGGACAGGGCTTGGAGCAACCTGGGCTGGTGGAAGGTGCCCCTGCCCATGGCAGGGGGTGGAATTGGATGGGCTTTAAGGTCCCTTCCAACCCAAACCATTCAGGATTCTGTGATTCTACAATCTGATCCTTTTCCTTCCTTAAGCTTCTGCCTTCAAGGTCAGACCCTGCTCTGCTCCTGCCACATCCCATCCAAATCCCAACCAGAGAATGTGACACGGAGCTCAGCCCTGGGGGGGAGTTTGGTTGTGTTTCTGCTGAGCTCTGAGTTCCTCGGGAGGGCTGTGACCCGTTATCCTTCCATCCTAACAAAACCATGGAAAAAAAGCAGAATTCTGGCCAAATGGGGTGAAGAGCAGCAGGAAAAGGCCAAGCAGAGCCTGGGCAGGGCTCGGCAGCAGCAGCAGATGCACTGAGGGCGTGCGGGGGTGCTGGGAAAGGGATGACCTGGAGGAAGAAGAGCTCAGGGGGAGGAAGGTCAAGCCCTTGGTCAGCACGACCCAGGGCCAAGGCTGTCATGCTGAATTCCAGCAGCTGCAGCTGGATCTGTGGCTCCTGGCTCCCTCTCCTCATCCTCATTGTCATCCTCATCCCCCTCCTCATCCTCATCCTCATCCTCATCCTCATCCTCATCCTCATCCTCGCTGGGTGGGTGCAGCCTGGTCCCCCCTGTGCCTGAGCTGAGGGGTCTCACTTTCCCCCTCTTCCCACTGGGATGACCTTTTTCCAAGGGATGGCTGGGAGGGCAAAGGGGGGAGCATTGGGATCTCGCCCACGGAACTTCCACATCCCAGGAACGTTCTGTTCCCTGAAGGATTCAGGATTGCACAGGAATGGTTTGGCAGGGGAGCTGACATGAACAACAGGCTGAGCTCGAGCCCTGCAGTGGAGCGGGGTGGGAATGGCTCTGTGCAGGGGTGGGAGGGGGCTGGGATGGAAAACGAGCTGTGGGATGTTGGGATTTGCCAAATCCTGAAATTAGAAGGAGTTTGGGAAGAGGTGAGTCCGTCCCCAGGTGCTGCTGCTGCCCAACCCCCTGGCCTGGGCTCCAGTGGTGGGATGAGCCCTGTTTTGGGATCTTGGATGCTCTGGCATCACTTGGAATATCCCAGCAATGATCCCAGGCAGGTTGTTGGCTCATTCCATGGAGCTTTCTGTGAGGGGTGGGGGGGTTGAAATGGGAGGTTGGTCCTGTGTGGGAAGGGGAATGAGGCCAACTGGGATGAAACAGCCTGGAATACAGTGGAAGTGGGATGCAATGGAAGTGGGATGCAATGGCCTGGGATGCAATGGAAGT
>VZUH01087630.1:8627-39329 GCA_013401175.1 Xiphorhynchus elegans | reverse complement strand
TGGGGCCAGGGAGCCAAGTGCCATTCATTATTTGGGAATTGTACTGCTAACTGACTGTTCTTACACCAAAAATGAGGCTGACACCACGCCAGCCACCAAAGCTCCCTGCAACCACCAGCAGGCTGCAAGCTTGGGTGCTTTTCAAAAGTAAAAACCCTCCAGCTTCAGAAAAGCTGCTGGAAACTAGTGTTTTTAACAGAGAAAAACTGCACTGGTGTGAGCTGCAAACACTGTTTGATATGTGGCAATCATCTCCTTTGTCATTCTTTTAGGATCATTCTCATAAACCACCTCAATAGAATATTGAGATATGGACACGACAGAAAATAAATCACTGGAGAAAAATAAGGAATTAACACAAAGAGGAAGAACATTTGATTTCATTTACCTACATTCATTATGTAGTTATAGTTGGAGAAGCAGCCTTTTATCACAAACAGAAAAGGAAGATCAGTGCACTGTCCCCCAAAGGTGGGGTCATTCTGTCACTAAGTTTCCCAGGGATGTCACTTGTCCCCTCCTTGCCATCTGCAGGAACTAACTCAAGCTAGAGCCTTGCTTTCCTAGGCCTTATTAGATTGCCCTTTTCATGTACTGATCAGATATCAGAGGGGTAAGAGGACTCTGAAATTGAAATCATTGTATATTAACAGAATATGACAAATATGAAATATATCGGTCTCGTAGTGCATTAGTGGGATTCAATAAGCAACTTAAAGAACTACATGAGGTGGAAAAGCATAACAAATTATGTGATTCAGGTAGATTAAAACACCTCTTCCACAGCTACTGATGGTTGCCATTCATCGTAAATGACAGCAGAGCCTTCTCTCCTTTAATCTGATTGATGAGTCCTCAGCCAGCTATGAAAAATCCATTTTCCTGAGGGATGCCTTCCCACACAGAGCCCAGCAGGGCCAGACACACCTAAAGCTGCTCCTGGGTTTCCTTTGCACCCCCCTTGCTGCAGCTGCCTCTGGAGCAGCAATTCAGGTGTGAAACTGAACCAGGTGACCCTTGAAAATGGACAAACACTAAATGGCAGATATTAAACCTTAAATAAGAACAATTATATTAATTACCAAAGTTCTGGAGTTTGCAAACCTCATAGTCACGTCCTGATAAAGCTGGAGCAAAGCATGTTTATAGATGTGTTATCTTTTATGAAGCAGTGAAATTATCAGAGCATCTCTGCATGATCTCCTGCATGTCATTGGAGACAACTTTAGTGTCTTCCAATTGTTCATTCACATACCCTGCTAATTACTTAGCCATTAAGACAATATATTATCTTCCCCCAGGCTTTACAAAAGTCAAATTTCATACAGCTCCTATAATTAGTAACTCACAAAGTCACTTCTGTTAGATAACATTAAGGGACAGAAGATGCCTGGCAGTGATTTGGAAGGTAGGAAAGAAAATACTCTGTGGTAACACAGATAAAAACAAACTTTAGGGTTTTTCAGTAGTCACCATTAGAAACTTTTTCAGATGGCAGCTTTTCATAGTTTAAGTCTGAGTGTCCACTCACACGTGCCCAAATAATTTGTGAAAATGACAGGTGCAAAACTATTAGCTGAGTGAAGGAAATGTTGTGAGAAACTCTTTGAAAATGCTGATTTACCAACCCATCCAAAATGAAACTTTCTGCATCCAAAAACAAGTGGAACAAACTTTTCACTTCCTTGTAATATATTTATGTAGGATCCAATTTTGCATGGCCAAGATGGTTTTTTTCCTTCTCCTAATACAAAAACTCAGCCCATTTATAATTAAAACCTTTTGAGTTTCTGATTTGCCCATCAGGCAGTTTGTGCATTAAGTAATTTTCCTGTTTTGCTGGGAATTGCTTATAAACCAGTGGGTTTATAAGTTCCACAAAGACACAAAAGGCCGAAGGAACAGAGAAACTCTTTTGCTTTTCTTCAGAGGGCCTGAAATGACATCAGTTGAGGCATCTGCTAAACAAGCTTTGGCAAACCTGTGTAGTAACTACAGTCCTTGCAAATTTCCTATGGAAGATGGTAAATTTAGAACTTATTTTGGGTGATTGTGCCATTATTTCTCCCCCACGCTATACATGCACTTTCTTTTAAGAGACTTACCATGTCAAAAACATAATTGCTTTAAATACAACAAAGAACAGCATTTCAGAATAAAACATTTAGTTTTTTAAATTATCCTTGAGTTTTATTCTGGAACAGTGAACTGCTTGAAGTTTAGGCAAAATGCTGCTCTTGGACAAGAATTCTGTTTCTTTTGATCCAGAGTAATATGGCATTTGGGGGACAGAAGGGAAGAAGGATTTCAGAATGGACAGACATGAATTTTAGGAGCAACCAGGATTTTAAAGAGCACTATTTTGCTTTGACAGAAACTGTAGCCTGGAACTGCCAACTCCTTAGTGACAAACTTCTCTGTGTGGCACCACATGTGTGAAAGGGACTTATTAGGGCTGAAATTTGATCTTCACCAGGGCAGGGTTTGGATAAATCAGAAGGGAGCAAGCAAGCATAACACCACTGCCCTGATTTGGCCTGCCTTCCTTATTCCCTTTCCCTTCTTCTTTTCCCTTTCCCTTTCCCTTTCCCTTTCCCTCAGCCCCAGGAGGAGTCAGTGCCCACTGCCTGTAGCCACAGTGCTCCCTTTTTCCAGCCCCCAAACCTGCTGTCTTTCCAATCAGAGGAAAATTACCACTCACTATAATGACAATTGGATCAGACCTGCAGCTTTCAAGGGGAAAGTCCCTGCTGTTCCCACCCCTCTTATCTGCAACACCAGAAATACTTCTTATTTTTTAGTTTTTATTTTTTCCCAAGTCGGTGACAGCAGGGCAAGATTCCTCCCTAATGTCTATTCAGCAAAGTCGGAACCACACACTGGGAGAACTGCTGCAATTGTTGGGTCAAAATTAAGCTCTGAAAATTGCATTTCAAAAATTGGCTCTTGGGACTCTGAGAGGCAATCAAGTGCTATCTTCTTCAGTGTCATCTCACCTCAGTCAGCTACTACTGAAACTGCTTTTGTATCAAGAGAGGCCTTTGGAATCAGAAGCAAAACTGACCAGTGTCTATGTTATCTATGAGTTAATACTTCTTAATAACTCCATTAATATGAAATGCCACTGCATCCATCAAATGCATATTTTGGGGTACTTTTTAAAAACACCCAATTTTAAATTTATTTTTTTTATTAGAAGAGAAGGCAAAACTGCCTCATTCCTTTAGCAATGTAAAGAAAATAGTCTTGAATATGTTCAAATGAGAAGAAGCCATTTGGATCTTAGAAACTGTATTTATAGCAGTGGTTCCCATTGTGCTGCTGGGGGAGTCAGAAGGGATGGGAGGCTCTGCAATCTCTCCATGTTGGAGCTGCTCTTTCATTTGTTCTGTTCTCATTTGGGGAAGCCAGAATATATATATAATATATAAAGTAAGTCCAGTGTCTATTACTTCAACAAGGAAACCATATAAATAGCTGGGTGAGATAAGGAGCTATCTCACACATGGGCCCTACATAAACCAGATGATGAGCTTTGGTTTAGTGACAGCAGTGAAGATGTCTGGGTACAACTTCAGTGGGGACTGTGTGTAAATTGGGAGACAGTCTCTTGTGATGCCTCCCCATCATACACCAAGAGCAGAATGATTTAATTTTTTTAAGCCCATATACCAAAAGAAAAACTAAGGACAAAATAGCACATACATCTAGATTGGCAAGGCAGGAAGGAGCACTATAACTAGAAACAGATTTTCCTTGCTTCTGCTAATGAATCTTATTTTCTTACATTGCAGCTTGCAGGCCTGGCTTCTATAAAGCCTTTGCTGGGAATGTGAAGTGCTCCAAATGTCCCCCCCACAGCCTGACCCACGTGGAAGCAACTTCTGTGTGTCAGTGTGAGAAGGGCTATTTCCGAGCTGAGAAGGACCCTCCAACCATGGCATGTACCCGTAAGTCTCCTCACTACCACTGGCTCAGTTCTCCTGCTGCCTCACTCATTTAGTTTTGTGGTTTAAAAAATGACAGCTCTGTATGTTCTGTGAAGAATTCCACTCAAGGTTACCCAAAAAAATCTGGGGGCAGAAATTCTGACGAGATTTTTGTCTACTTTGGTCAATGTGCTTGTGTCTAGAAACGTAAAACATAAGTTTTCTTTTTACTTAATAAAATATTTCTCATAGATTGCCATTCAGGGTCCATTACTCACTGGCATTCATTTATTGGTCATAAAACACCTATATCTGTTTAATATCAAAACTGGCAACAAACAGCAGCATTTAAAATCTGTGGGTGATATACTATATTTACTATAATAGGCAATTAAAATTATATTGCTTATTTAGCAAAGGTGTTTAAAGACTGTTTAAAGATATACAAAATCTATCCTCTAATGTACAAAAAATAGCCACTTTTCTGTGCAGCCCTTTTGGTGGAGGATTTAATCTTAGTGCATTTTGTGCCATGGTTAAGAATATTCTAAAGGAATGAACATGTTAAATGCATGAAGTATTTGAACAGATTAAGTATCCAAAACCCTGAAGAGCTAAAAGCCAAGTGCTGTTGCAATAACCACCAGTGTCTAAGCCATAATTTTGGTGTATTTACATGGAATGAGGTGACATGGTGATAGAATAACTGAGCTGACAGAACTCCAGTGCTACCTGTGCTCAGGCTGCTCTTTCCCAGTGGGCAAACTGGGAATAGAGCGGGTCATTTGGAGCTGATTTACAAAGCCCCAGGCTCTGTGTAAGCCTGAGCTTATTGCATTATCCAGCCACTAAGTGGGGTGATGGTCACTACACCTGGCACTGGGAAAGGTCATTCCCAGCCTCCAGCTGCCTGAGGGACCTCGGGTCCAGGGATAAATATGTGGGGAAATAAAGTAGTTTTGGGACTTCCCACAGGAAAATGGTGATTGCAATTCAATCCACTCAAATGAGTACCCCACGACTCCAAGGGGTCAGTCCTTCCCTGGCTGTCTGACCCCTGCAATGCTGGTTGTTCCCTCATTGTCAGCTCTGTAAATGACACCGAAACTCCCCAACAGGCAGACTGTGTCCCTACCCTCTTGTGTTCTCTGACAGAGTTGAAAAGTTAGAAAAAGATTAGGAAAATTGACTAAACAGAGAGAAAAGGTTGTACAGGAAGAAAATGCCCTTTCTATGGGGGTAGATATGTATTCTTGATGTTCATTTTCAAATTTGCACCTTGACATCCGAGATGAGACATAAGAAATATAAATTTTTCTTTTAAAATGAGAATTAGTCATAAATTAACCCCAGAATGAATAGTGGATTCCACTTACAAGTTTCCTCATGTTCAAACATTTTGCCTGACTGCATTGCTCTGGTTTATTTGCTTCCCCATGTCCTACAAAGCAATATGCCTAGGGTAGGTAGGTATTTTGTTCTCTCTCCCTCTCTTTCCATTCCTGTGGAGGGTTAGGCAGCATTCCTTACCACAGAACTTTTCCTCAGTACTGGGAAACTTGCAGATGCAGCATTGTGGGAAAAAAAAACCCACCTTGATTCGAGAGACTATGAAATTAAGGGTTTAGCTTCCAGCATCCACTTTTTTCAAGAAGAGCTTCAAACCCACTTTGATTAATTCTGTGAAAGTGCATAGTGGATGCTTTTCCAAAATTGTGCAGTTCCCATTTTTACTTCCCAGAGCTGCATTTTGTGAAAGAAGAGGGTGCACTTTGCAGAAAACCATAATACAAATCTATTTTCAATAAGAGGAATGAAAATGACATTAGAATATATTGTTAATCTCTTTCTCCTGGGCTCTTTTCATTTGATTGGCACTTCTTTTCAATCTCTTTCTTCTTACTGTATTTCTTTGCCATATGCAAGTAGTCTGTCAGTGATCTCTCTGCATACACAGTGAGCAACAAATAGCATCCTATCTAATCCCCTGTCTGAGTGCTCTGTACATAAAGTCTAACATTTCCCACTCTACAGTAATTGGACAAATTGATCCATCTTTTCAAGGTCAGGCAGCCTTATATTGGTTGTCTGGCTCTGAAAGCATCTCTTTTCAGGTTATGCTTAAACAACTTGAACCCAACAAACTTCTGCTCTATTCCATAACCTCTGCCACAGGCTGTATCATCTCTTTGGAAGAGTCAACACGATATTTCAGCAGCAAAATCAAGTGGCATGCTTCAAGTCTTTGACTCTACTGCTTTTACTTTTATACATATATATATATATATAAATTCACACTTGTTTGCAATCTGTCATGATGCTCAGACTTGGAGGATTGGTTTGCAGTCACTGACCTCCATTCTTCTTGCCAGCCTCACAGGAAAGGAGTAAGTGATGCTGGAAAGGGAAAAATGTAGTTCTGCAACAAGTGACACTACTTTTCTCTGCCACATGTACATATGTGTATCCAAAAGCAGTTATGAAGGCAAGGGTCACAGCCAGAGGCTGATTCTGAGTATTCTAAGGCAATGGTTCATTTCTGCCCTTCTGCTGTAAATTCAGTAGTCAACACAAAATTCTAAGAGTCTAATAGTGTGTAATGGACAGTTCTCACTTAAAAAGCAACAGTTTTTCCAGACAGTCATCACCCTCTCATGTGTAAAATACTGCACTGCTCATCCATCTGAGCCGTGTTTCCTTCTTTTGCATAAAGCCCCAAGTCATGAATTTTGCTGGGAGAAAAGGCTGCCTCCTTGTCACCAATATACTTGTTTTCCTTAGCAATCAATATAAGGAAATCCCTGGGAGCTTTGCACACAGATGTCTGCAGAAGGGTTATTGCTGCCAGGTTTTTCCAGTGTGCCAAATAATCTTTGTATAATTTATAAATGATAACAAAGCAATCAGGCCACATTCATAAAAGCCCAGTGACACGTAATTTAGCTGAATCTGAGGATTGGAATTAATTGTCTCTCTTTGTTCCAAGTTCTAAATCTTAGTAAATGATTCACTGCATGTCATTACAGCTTAATATTTGCATGAAATCGCAGTTTAGCTGGCATAATTTAACAGCAATTAAAAAGCTATTTAATCGTCATGCAAATTGGCATGAGGGGCCTTGAGTATGAAGTGTGTTTGAGGGTTTTTCTGCATTTGCAAGGGGACAGCCATATACTTTGACACCTCTAACATAATTGAGAGTGGGTTTCCTATTCACTGAAAGGTGAATGGACAATAATGTATGTTTGCTCTTGCAATTGAGCATTAAGTCCCAAGTCCTGACTATAACAGCCATCACTCTCCAGTACAAATGAAAAATATATTTTGGAGTGTATTTTGTTTATTGTGTGGGTTCTTCTACAGATGTCATCTGCATACAGTACAGAGAAAATTAATTCAAAGAGCCAGATGGGACTCACCTGTTGCCCAGATTCACATGAACTCCTGTTTTGGTATTCCAAAATTGATGAAATAACATGAAAAAACCCCCACTGAGCTGTGATGACCCATTGCCATAATATCTAGGGTTATGTAATATATAATTTATGTATCTCCCGTACATAAGATGAAATCTAAGCCAGTTTTAAACCATTGACTCTAATCCTTCGAGCAATTACACACATGCTTGGTTTTAAGTACTTGAGTATTACCAATGATTTCAGGGGGATTACTGATCCCCTCTAAGTTATGCACATATATAAGTGTGATTGAGGCTCAGCCTCCACATTCCTGCAACTCCTCATTGGCCTGAACGGTGGGAATTGCTTAAGACCAGTCATTACTTAATTCTCCCAGCATGGCTTTAGAGGAAACATAATTATTGCTGTCTTCTGAACATAAATAATGCCTGAATGTGAAGTTCTCCGTGCTGGTTTCAGCTTGTCCTGGTCTCAGGGCTGTTTTCCAGAGTAGCCACGACCATCAGCCTCATAAAAACTGCAAATTACAGGCACAACTTTCATCTGACAGGTCCCAGAAATATCCCTCTTCAATTCAAATGAGCCACGTACTGATCAGCTAAATACTCCTTGAGATGCTGAAAAACAACAGGTTTTTACTGGTAGGGACTTTTCTGACTATTGAACTCTGGGCAGATACATAAATTAATAAATACTCATACATTCCCAAGATTTTAAACTTTCTTGTCCACTAAAAAAATGCAAAGAAGCGTAACACCTCCAAATATCTTAATTACCAAGTGCTTGAAATCCAGCAGCCAACTCCTCAGTTAATTTAGGGCAAAGATAAGTATAATGAAAACATAGTCTCAGTTATTAAAAGTTACAAATAAACACCAGAAAGAAAAAAGCAACTGAATTGCAGTTCACAGAAAAGGTTAATATTTTTTCCAGTTCACATTATTCTTCCCACACCATACACATCTTTTCTTTACAAGCATTCCAGCTTTTATACCCACATTTATGCCACATAATTAAATAAATGGCATCACTTAAAACTGTTGGTGAATAATGACCTTTTCTCTGCAACTATTATTGTCTCTTTGCTTCATTAAAGTTAGTATTCATTCTTGCTGCCATGTGTAGGTAGGACTGTATAGATCTTTGGGGTAACATATGGCAATATTTTCTGTCACAGTCCACTTTAGTGTTCAATGTCATCTTTGATAATTAAGAACTTGAATATATGGATTTCATCCTGTTGTAGGTGCAGATTTCAGAACCACTCATGGGCTTGATTGTCTAAATCACTACACTCTGTCAAATAAATAGCTAAAAGTTTGATAATCAAATCAGTGTATCAGTGCTGTAGTAAATTCAGATCTTAAGGGAAAGGGAAAAAAAGGAATGATTACCAAAACAATGTAGTCTATTTTAAATTATTTTTATTCAGAGAGCTGAGATCCTGAGTTGTGTGTGAGATGCTAGGAGGAGCTTTGATATTTTTGTTTTCCTTCCTAAAGCATTTAATCTGACCATCTTTTAGGGCACAAGGTCATGTCCTCATGCTACAAGTTGTAGGACTGGAATTTACAAGTGTGTTGACCAATATTTTTGCTTTGCTTTTTAGTTTTTCTCTCTTTGTCCTGAAGTTTTATAAAGCATATTATATTTTAATGCTTATTCAACTCAATCATCTCAAAACCCCCAGGGGTTGGGAGTTGGGTTTACCACAGTCCTTTCATATGGATCAAAATCTACAAGTGTAAGGCCTTGCTTTTCTCCAAATCTGTGTTTTGTGGGCACATTTTGGGGTTATCTGCAACTTCTTTCTGAAAACTGTGCATCTGTAAGGGCTTGGTTGGAACAAGCGAAGTGGAAGAAGAAAAATATAGTAAGAAATGGAGATAAGATCCTTCAGGCACCCCTTAAGAACATCTGTCTTTCCTTCATTAACCATTTGGTGGTAAAGTTCTTCCATCAGGCTGTGGAAGCTCATATAGAGTGACAGCATTATAGAATCATGAAGGTTGGAAAGACCTCCAAGACCATCGAGTCCAACCTTGGACCCAACACCACCTTGTCAACTCATCCACAGCACCAAGTGCCACCTCCAGTCATTTCCTGGGTGTTCCCAGGGAATTCAGTTCCACCACCTCCCTAGGCAGTCTGTTCTGATCTCTCACCACCCCTCCCATGAAGAAATTCTTCCTGATGTCCAACCTGAACCTGCCCTGGCACATTTCCTTTTGTCCTGTCACCTGTTCCCTGGGAGAAGAGACCGACCCCCACCTGGCCAGAACCTCCTCTCAGGGAGTTGTAGGGAGTGACAAGGTCCCCCCTGAGCCCCCTTCTCTCCAGTCTGAACATCCCCAGCCTCTCCCCATACCTCCTGTGCTCCAGACCCTTCCCCAGCTCTGCTCCCTTCCCTGGACACGCTCCAGCCCCTCCGTGTCCTCCCTGAGCTGAGGGGCCCACACCTGGACACAGCATTTGAGGGGGACAATCTATATAAATCTATATAAAGCCCCACATTATTTTCACGTGATCCTACACAGCAAGTCAGCAAAAACTTGCTCTCCTGCTTCGTGGCCATCCTTTCAGCCCTCTAACTTGCAAGGCTGATGTCTTCTCTCTTATATTGATGCTGATGTTTTCTCTCTGATCCTGATGCTGATGTTTTCTCTCTGATCCTGATGCTGATGAGGTGCCAGGTGGGAAAGGAAAAGAAGGTGTAAAATGTCTCCTGTGCCTAAATAGTCTTGGCCTGGTGCCACCTCTCTCTGTTCCTGAACAGCAGCACCCAAATCCCTGGGGACAGGCAGTGAAGGAGAGAAGGGAACATCTGGCACTGCAGAACTAATGCAAACAACTTCCCCTCTTGCAGTTATTCCAAAGCTGTTATTTATTATTCCATTTGTCTCGTAGAAAACACGGCAGGTTTGAAGTCTCAGAAAAGCCTACATTTCTAGACATAAAGTAAGGATATAAATGTTGTGGTTAAAGCTCCACTCCACCCTGGCACAGCATTGAGAGGTAGTTAGTACGAATAAAAAGTCTGGCTTTGACATTCCCAAGTCATTTTTGCATTGCCTTAAATAATTTCCGAATTAATTCTAATTTATTTAGATTATTCCGCTTTTTATGATCTCGCCCATTTATTGTTCTCCCTCAATTTTCAGGGATTGTATTTAGATAAGTCTTAATTTTTACTTGGAACTTGTTAGTGAAACGTGACCCTTGTGTCTTTTATCTGCCAAAAATTGCCTTAGAACTCCTTTTCCATTTGACTTTTTTTCTTAATTTTAAAGTTTTTATCTGCAAATAATTGCCTTAGAACTCCTTTTTCCATTTTACTTTTTTTCTTAATTTTACAGTTTTTTATTATTTTACAATTTTTTTACTCTTTACTTTTTTGTTCCATTTTACTTTTTTCTTATTTTAATTTTTTTTTCATTTTACTTTTTTGTTCCATTTTACTTTTTTTTATTATTTTAATTTTTTTCATTTTGCTTTTTTGTTCCATTTTACTTTTTTTTATTATTTTATTTTTTTCATTTTACTTTTTTGTTCCATTTTACTTTTTTTTATTATTTTTTTTTTCATTTTACTTTTTTGTTCCATTTAACTTTTTTTTATTATTTTACTCTTTTTTTCATTTTACTTTTTTGTTCCATTTAACTTTTTTTTTATTATTTTACTCTTTTTTTCATTTGACTTTTCTTCTCCCAAGCTGTGGCTCACCAGGTGTTCCCGTCCCCTGCAGGGCCCCCTTCTGCTCCGAGGAACGTGGTTTTCAACATCAACGAGACAGCTCTGATGCTGGAGTGGAGCCCCCCGAGCGACACGGGGGGCAGGAAGGATCTCACCTACAGTGTCATCTGCAAGAAGTGTGGGGTGGACGCCAGCCAGTGTGAGATCTGTGGGGGCGGCATCCGCTTCATCCCCCGCCACACGGGGCTCACCAACTCCTCCGTCACCGTGCTCGACTTCGTGGCCCACGTCAACTACACCTTCGAGATCGAAGCCACCAACGGGGTCTCGGAGCTGAGCTTCTCTCCCAAGCAGTTCACGGCCATCACAGTCACCACTGACCAGGATGGTAAGTCCCTGTTGCCCTGCCCCTCTCACCTGGCAGCTGGTTGTGGAGATCTCTTGGTTTCTTGGAGCTCTGGGGCAGCACCTGGGTGTTTCGCAGGTTGCTAAATGGGTTTTTTAAGTGTTTTCCCTGAGGACTTTCAGCTTCTGCTTGGAGGGCAATAAATGCTTTTGGCAGCTGGCCCTTGGCCCCATTACAGAGGACACAAAGCCATCCCTTTCTGTGTAAGTGCAGGCTCTAACTACCTGAGACCAGCTATCTGCTAATAGTTCATCACAACTGGAGTCCCTCTGGTGCTTCTGGAATTTCAGTTCTGCAAGAGTAAAACATCTGAGGTTATCCCTTGCAATTTCACAATTCCAGGGACAAGTGAAAGTGAACCCACTTCCTTTAGCATCCATAATTTACACCTCACTGTGAGATATTTCAATATCTATACGAGCCAGGTGAGGTATCCTAAGAGATTATTTTTTGGCCCTTTAATTGTAAACTTTGCACAATTGTTTTGAGCTTTTTCTTCCCCCCATTTCAGTTTGAATTCACGGCCAAGGTGAATCTTCATAAGAAACATAGGAAACTAAAAGAGCTCTCTAGTTTTGTTTATTTCTGCAATTTTTTTCTTCTTCCATGTTTAGAAGTGCTTACTGTGCCAGGAAACAGCATCACAGGTTCCCAACAAAGCAAACTATAGAGCAGTGTTCTCTTCTTGCTTGTGTCGCAGCAGACAAGGAGGTTATTGCAGAATTATCCCTTGCTGACATTTGTTCCAGAAATGGTTTTCACCTACTGTGCAGTGACATTGCAACTCCATTCAGTGGAGAGCAGGAACTGAACTGGCAAACACTGTTCTGAGCAGGACACCTTTGGTAATAGGATTCTGTTTAGTAAAGGTGTCAATGTGCAGGAGGATCCCCCTTGGAGGAAGGCTCTGGGTTCTTTCACTGATCAGCCTAGCAAAAATGTGCTTACCTGTGTGTCTGGGACAGCAGTTCTGCTGATGAGTAAGTAATGACTTGTTTGCCTTTGGGCATACAGAAAATTAACAGCTCGCTGTGATCATGATGATGATAATGACAGTGATGGTAATACTAATAATAACAGTGGTGAAAATGGCTTCGAAAAAGCACTAAAACTACCCACTGCTCCTGGGATGGGGCAACAGAAGAGCTAATTATTTAAGATGCCTAATGATGTGGATCCCCTGCATATCCCTTGTCCTTTCTCAGTATAGGAAAAAAGCAAGGTGCTAGGAAGAACCCCTGTGTATATTTATAGGAGGGACCCCTGTGTATATTTATAGGAAGGACCCCTGTGTATATTTATATGAAGAACCCCTGTGTATATTTCTAGGAAGAGCCCCTGTGCATATTTATAAGAACCCCTGTGTATATTTATAGGAAGATCCCCTGTGTATATTTATAGGAAGGACCCCTGTGTATATTTATAAGAAGGACCTCTGTGTATATTTATAAGAAGGACCTCTGTGTATATTTACAGGAAGGACCCCTGTGTACATTTACAGGAAGGACCCCTGTGTACATTTACTTTGAGATGTTTTGTTAAATGACATTAGGTGAAAGTCACCAAGAATGCACAGATGGAGGTCACCAGAGATATGGTTTATTTTTAAGCTGCCTTTTCTAAATATTTACTAAAAATGCTGTTGGAAGGGCTTCAGAGAGTTTAAGACCAGATTTTCAGAATGATTTGTCAGTTTATTTGGATATAAAAAGAGAGCTTAGCAGGAGAAAGTATTGTGATAAATGAAATGGAGTCATCTATAAAATGTAGTTACAAAGATAAAAGCATTTTTGTAGATTACAGCTGTATAAAACCATAAGCATGGTAACTGTATATTTAGAAGCAAAAGAACAAATTACAATGTTGTATGGAATGTGGGAGAAAGTTAATGGGGTTTTTGTTGATGGAAATTAATGAGAGAACAATGAACATTTTTTGTGAGTTACTTTTAGTCATGAATAAGTGATGTGCAGAAAGCTATGGTATCTCAGTAAGCTGTAGGAGTGAAGACTTCAGAACAGTGCACTGGTGCAACCTTGCCTTATAATCTGAATTCTGCTGGAATGGGCAGTATTTATTGCATGGTGCTGCTGGTCTGGGCACAGTCATAGAAAACAAAGACAGGGCATGACAAAAGTATATGAATTTATACAAGGAGTGTATTGCTAAAGTAATTGGTTTGAAACAGGTTTTTTGCTTTTGATGGGTGTCTAATATGGAAGATCTAGATCTGTAATTAATTACACCTATACACTATATTTATCCCGTGTTCATACTACCTTTTGATATGTAATCTTTTCATACAAACACTTATAATGTTTCTGGTGTACACATTGCATGCAGTGCTGGCCCTCTTTATAAATATATAAATTGTTTCCTTGTTCCTTTCTTTGTTAAGAATACAGAACAATCTCTTCAGCTGTTGTAAATGCAGAACATTCTGTTTGCTACAATAATTTACAGTGGCTGAAGATCTGGCATTTTATTTTCTTGAACCATATTGGATTTACTTCCCTCTAGTGGCCTTTTCTTTTCCATGGTTCATGTGAAATGAGCGGGTTCTTCTTTAAGCATGCAAAAGTATTAGCTGGTTCTTCAGGGGCGTTTCTCTCTTTGTGGAGAACAATATTGCTGTTAGCACTTTGCTGAATGAAGTGACTCAGTGGAGAGTTCTGTGGACATCCCTAGGAAGGGAAGGATTTTATTCTGCCACATTAGTGAACAGAGCAGTCTGAGAGCATCAGAGGGGAGAATAAATGCTGACAGGAGAAGTGAACTAATTCAAAGGGATTAAAGCTCAGTTTTATGCACAAAGTTCTACCACAACTAATATTAAAAACTTAGCTGCCTCCTGCAATCACAAGTATCAACAAGATTAAATACACTACTCAGTTTTAACAGTGATGAGAAGCAGACTGAAGGAAAGCAATGCTTAAAATAAAGTGCAAGTGGCACCTCAAACCTCCCTGCATTGCCAGACCCGAGCAAATACTGAAAAAAAATTATTAACATGAGTAAGTCATGTAACATGAACTTGGAAATATTCATGATCGTTTTCCTTCATCTTATACAAGTACTCATAAACAGGATATTCATATTTTTTATTTTCTTCGCCTTGGCTCTTTGAGATACCAAAATAATCCCTACTTTAAATTCAGATAAATGGACAGATAAGTACAAGAGATTCTGCTCAGAAAAGCACTTTAAGCAAAATTCCTGTTCGAGGAAGAACACCAGCACATCTTAAGCTCTTTCCCAAATCACAGCTAAAGTAATTTGTAAACAACTGAAAGATGAAACAGGTTTTCACAAAAAGCCTCGTCAAAAAATGTTTCACAGTGCTATTGTTCAGAAAAGTGCCTGGATGCCTTTTCTTTATGGCAGAGAGAAAGTGTTATGCAGCAGTAAATATGCTGAGCACAAAGTAATTGTACTCAATCGACTTTAAATCATTGTGTGAAGAAGCAGAGAATTATATGCTGAATTGTAATTGATGTTTCTCTTATGACTAATGGAAGGGAGAGACACCTCACTAGACAACTTTCTGAGCATGCCACAGTCTGCACTGCCTAAAGAAAACTCAGAGGTACTTGAGTTTTTTTCATGCATAATTAAAGGAGTAAATAATGAATAATTAAGCGAAACAGAACTTCAAACAGTAGTTCCTAATCTGATGGTGGAATCTTGCCAGTGATTGAAAGGGATTGCCTTTCATCTAATTCCTTTTCCCAAATAAGTTATGGCTCATTCCTTGCAGTCCAGTGCACAGGGTCTCTAGAAAAAGCAACCTTTTATCACCCTTAGAGCTGTGGGAAGTGAGGAATGCATGGAAGGATTCCCATGTTTCTTCCAGGAAGAAACATGGCCATACCACCAGGAATTAGTGGCATATAACATCGTAATCCCAATACAGATGGTGTGAATGGTTAAGAGCTTCATCTGAGGGTCATTGTGTGTCTCAGCAGCACTGCCAGGACAGGTTATCAGGATTAACCCTTCTGCCTGGTGACACTTCAGCTTCAGGATCCTCACTGGGGTGGCAGGGGAGTTGCCTGTTCCCTCATCCTAAATTGTTTCCCATAGCAGCATCTGACTTTCACCTTAATCAAAAGTCAACTTTCCTTTTATTTTCCCTGTGTCTCAAATCTCTACAGACATGATTGTCCTTTGTAACTTTAAAGTCAAGAAGGCTTCTTTTTCATAATGACACGATGAAGCCCTTTGAACCATCCTTTAAATTGTGTATGTTAGTGGCTCATAAATCCAAAGGAACAGCAATTTCCAGTCACTGATTATCAGAATAGCAGGTTGCACAAAAGCCTGTCACAAAACAACCTCCACCAAACATTGCCAGAGCTCGGGCCACATGAAAGAAGGAGCATGAAATTGTTGTAGATGGCAATAAATAAGAAATTTATGGCATTTGTTTACTTGGCAGCCAGAGCTGTATTGATACTCTACTAGACACTGTGCTGTTATCAGCACTCCTGGTCTATTGGTGGGGAAAAGTGGAAGAGAAATATCAACTTGTGGCTAAGGACAGTCTGTAAATGTCAATGAGAAGACTGTAAAGAGGGATTACTGTTCTTAAAAAAATGTAAGATGTATATTCTAAGTCCCTTCCGAACAATACATTTCAACAATGCATTTTGAAAAGAAATTCATCATACACAACAGGTGTTTTCAGAGAGTCTGATTTAAGTTGTAGCCACTAAAATACAATGCCTGAGTGCTGTGACAATTTTATATTTAATAGTTTATTTCAATGTATGGGGAAACTTGGGAAACAGTCATTGCAGGGAAATTGGTAGGCACACAGCACTGAGATAAGAAATATGCCTTGATTTGGTTTGTTCCTATTGCAGTCAGCAGCTGTGAAGGGCATTCAGCACATGATGAAGCCCCCTAAGCATGAGATGTGTATTCATTGACTTTGGGGCTTTTAAACTACAATGTCAAATAACCTTTTTGGTGCTATCTCCATACCACTCTGCTAAGAACCGTGTTAGGATAATTAAGCACATCTCACTTATCTGGGAGCTCTTCTAATGAAGGATATATAGTGAGGAGAATCACTATTCAATATTCTAGTCAGGGTAGAGCACAAGATACTTCAGATATAACCTGGTGAATTACAAACTCCTGCCACAAATGTTAATTGAAAAGCGTGGCAAAATCCTCAGAGCTACCTTAAGAACCTTCTGTTTTCACAGTTTACCTAAACAATTCTGAAAGATATTTCATTAGGAAAAAAGCCCAAGCCAAATGAAGCAAACATGCATTTGCCTCAGGCTCACAGGTTGGAAAGAGTTTTCATTTCTATAAAATAATGGCATTGAGAACAGACTCAAACCTACCTACTTTACTCAGCTTTAGAAGTTTATTTATTTTACAGCTCTGTCAGCTACAAGATAATATTTCTAATAACATGCTTTTACCCTTTCCTTCCCAAACGAGCACTGAGAGGCATCTGTTTACTGTCTTTGTCTCTGTGTTACATATTTAAATGGTTTCCTCCTCTGAAAAGACTATGGTAGCCAGGATTTGCACACTGAATATCTGAGCCTGAATCTGAGTGTGACAGGGAGGAGACAGGGGGTGACAACCAGTGTCAAGACTGGGCAGGAGCAAAAGAAGGAAAAAAAATACATTCTTAATATGCTAAATCTTATTTTCATCTACTATGCAATCCCTGGTTTACATTGAGAAGCGATTTGTGCATATTAAATATGCATATTTTTCTCTATTTATCTTCTTTTAAGGCTTCCCTTAAACCCTTCAGTTAAGCAGGAGTATTATCAGGTATTCAAGATACTTAGTGGATAAAAATCCAGCTCGTGTTTCCTGAACATTCACATCCACAGGGCTGGGATAACCACTCCCAACTTTTCTGCTGAAGTTCATGGCAAACCCTACAAATTGCCCCAGTGTTCATTAAATCTCATTCTTCTTTGAACTAATTTACACTTGCAATAGTGCATTTTACAGGTTAGAAATTATCATTACAGTATATTAACTCAAATCTACCTGCAAAACAAACTGGCTCATTGCAGTGACTGGTTCACATATACATAATATTAACTCCAGGTTCCATTTTCCTCCCAAATTAGATTGTTCTCCTAAAATTATCAAACAATTCTTCCTTTTATCCTGCAATTCAAGATCAACAAGGATTGATAATTAATTGTGCAGGGAAGGGTAAGTGGAGTAATGGGATCCAGGAGTTCCAGGCTGTAGTTCAAGGCCAAGTGAACAACAGGGCAATGATGAGTTTGTCTTTGCCCTCAATTCAGGCATTTTTCTACAAATGCCACCTACTAATTAGGTATGAGGTGAATTTTTGGTGTCTCCCTGCCATATATTCAGAGATAGGATTTATTCTAAAGGGGAAAATATTTTAGCTGGTATTTAGCATCCCTCTACGCCAATTTACAGGCAGGATTGATTTCAGCTTATAAATAATGCAACTCTGACTAGAATGGGAAATCTTCAGAGAGAGGAAACAGAGAAAATTATATTTTCTAATGTGGTGTTAAATACTCTTCATCTTTTAAAACTCCTGCTCTAATTGGAGGTGAATTTTGTCAGGTCAAGTGACCGCAAGTGAAGGCAGGACAAATCAGTTCTGATATTATTTATTCAGATATTATTTTCCTTATTCAGATATATAGTAGCCTTCTGGATAAACTTGCTAGATAGCCTGTATGTTCTCATTCTCGCTGTGAATAACTTTTTATTTTATTCTAACATGATGGTTATGTTGTCAAACATTCCAAAAGTTGCTTTCCCCTGCAGTTTTGGGGAGAATAACACTGACATCTTCAAAAATAATGTGAGTGGGTGGAATGTGTACCAGTTTTTATGAGCAAGTCCCTATTCAGTCTCAGGAATAAAAATAATTAAAATATCAATCTGGAATTTCTTGTATAATTAAAGATATTTGAAGGATAAAAAAGCATAATATTTACCATATAGTTTTGTTTCTATATGCATATATTATAAAATATTTAAATATATATATATAATTATGATGAAAATAAGAATTTGCTAGTCTAACTACATACAGGTTAACATGTTAACATCTTTCTGTGTGCTATAAGAAAATATCATTTTGCTTTCCTGAACTATTTTGATAGATACTGGTTTGGGGAGGGGTGTTTTGCTCTTGTTTCTGCTTAGAAATTCCTGCTTCTCTCTAACACTCATCTTGTGTGTTTAGATCCCTTTACAATAATTAAAGGTTTAATAAGGGTAAATGTTACTGCAGTGTTCTGCTTGGACTTAAAGCATGACAAAATCCCATTATTCCAAATTCCAGCAATATATGATAATCCATGTAAAAATGGCAATAATTGCAACAGGAAGCAAGAACAGCCCAGATTCGTTTGCAGTAGCAAAAATACTCCAGTTTTTGATAAAAGAGATTCTTTAATTCCTGCTGAATTTCACAGCCATTTCTATGCAAAGCAATGCGTTCATTTCTTTGAGAAACTGATTTTACGTAGCTACAAAACACCAAATATTAAATTCACTCACTGAAATCACTACCAAAATCTTCTTTGATAAAAATAAGGCTCTGGGAAGGTTTTCAAGAAGCCCCAATTCAGACTCATGTTTTATGTTTTATCTTTGGCTGTTTCACAGCTAAAATGTGACAAAAACTTCAGTATTTGGGTTGCACTAATGATCTCAAACCCAAAAATTGATTCACCGAAAGATTATTAATGATTTTAAAAAGGGTAAGCACCTTTCTAGATGGAAAATTGTGGTCAGGGAAAGGCTGGTTAGAAAACAAAACAAAAGAGTCCCCCCAAATATCCAAAGGAAGTCTTTTGGAACATTTTTAAGTTGTTTCCTTGTGTTCATAGAACAAGATTGGTATTTTGGGTCTTATTGTGTCATGTAGAGCAATATGGAATAATAGGTGGACTTTTTCTCTCCTCCACTCTCTTTTCCTGGCATGGGTGGGGGGGTGTTTTTGTGACACCCCTCGACACAGACATGTGGATATCTCCTATTTCTTAAAACAATTATTTCTTTCAGTGCATATGTTGGCATGTAATAATAGTATAAAAATATGTACCTATCTATTTAACCTTTTAAAGGGATGTAAAAGGCTTACAATTCAAATGAACTGCTGACTGTGATATATTGGACCAAATAATCCAGATGATTCACCTTCAGAGAGGTTTGGAAACATAACATGATATTTATTTTAGCAGTAAATTTATAGGAAGTATGTTCTTCTGCTAACTAATTTGTCTTCAGGCTGTGCTATTGACTTCTAGCAGTCAAATATCACCGTATCAGTTTTATCTAGCAGTGAAATATCACAGTATGAGTTGTCTCAGCAGAGAAAATCCCCTCTAGCAACAATCAGAGAGTGCAGGGCCAGAGCTTTGTGCATATTCCTTTGGGCTGATGCACCCACCTTTCCTTGCTCTGCAATATTTCCTGACATCATCACATCAATAGTTCACTTCTGTCCAGCAAGCAGAGGCTTTCTGCTGCAATAAAAGTTCTTTGGAGTGGTTCAGTGGCCAAAGAACTGTTTGAAATATTCAATCCCTTCTGTCAGGCAGCTGGGATTTAGCTGGAGCACACCCAGTTATGAAACAGGTTTTCATTGATCTCAGGGCTTGAATTCTTAACTGTAGTTTATTTTCCCTTTGATTTGGAAATCTATAAATGCCAGTCAGAGCTTTAAGAAGGAAAATCATTGGCATGGGAGTTTAAATTAGAAGTGATAAATGGAGACTGTGAGTGACCACTGCCTCAGCCAAACACAAATGCCACCACTGCAGCTCTAAACTTTGCTGGATATTTCATTGGAAATTGAGGGGGACAGAGTAGGCAGGAAGTTAATTGCTAGCTTGGGAAAGTCATCATAAAACATATATTTTATTTTATTTTTTTTACTTTGCAGTGATCTTATCTGACATACCAAACCCAAAAAAGTACTAATAATAATTAGTCTGATTTTGAAAATGAGCCTTTGCTTTTGGCAGAGCTGTGGCAATGACTGTGTGTGTGTGTGAAGGTGACTTTGCATTGAGGACACTTTAGCCAGCTTAAAAATGGAAGAGCAAATTGAAAGATGCACGAGCCTTTCCCCTCCCTGTGCTGCAGGTTGGTGGGCTCAGTCTCATTTCACTCATTTCAATCTCTATGTCCACTGTGCACAGACACAGCAACAGTCAGGGATTCACTGGGCAACGATCTAAAGTTCCTGAGTTAATGCTGCTTTGGGTATCAGTGGGGCCATTTCCCAGCTGATCAGTATTTGGTTCTTTCTAGCAGTGTCTTGCTTCCTTGTTAGTATTATGAAAGGCCCTTGGGAGTACATAAACTGGTGAGATATTCATCTGGTTGTCTCAGGTGCAAAAGTATTTTAAAGAAAAACTACAAATGCTGCACCACAGCAAATGAGTCTTGGACTGAGAGAGGTCAGAGGGAATGCACAGATTCAAAGCAATTGAAGTTACACCAGTCTTGCTACTTATGCTATGAATCATTTTGTCTTAAAATAGAGCATTTCTACAAAAACATAGAGATATCATCTCTTTAGAAGTGAAAGGCTGCAATTAGCTAGGTATGGCTTTGGGTAAAGACTTTACACAAGTTTTATCTATTTCGTTCCTACATATATAAATGTATAAATGAACTTGGTTTGCACTAACTTAAGTTAGGTCTTCATTAATTAGGAATTGGTTTGAATCCAGTTGAAATAAGTCATTTGAAATATGAAAAAAACCAACTTCTGCATTCTATTTGCTGTCCTTTCAGAAAACTCTATTTAAAGCTGATCTATGCTAACCCAGGGGTACATTTCTCTTTCAGCAAGAGTCTCAGTTTCTGCTCTCATACACAAATCCTTCCTTGTGCTTGCCATCTGCTGAAAGACAAGGTGAAAGCCCCCAGCACCACATCACTTCCTATTCTGTTCCTTTTCTTCTCTCTCCTCCTGTCCAAGGACTGCTGCTACCATTGTTCAAGCATTGCCAGCCCTCCCAGGTCCTCACCATGCTCAGGTGCTCCTGTGGGAAAGGACAGAGTGGGATTCTTCCCTGGGTTTTAACTTTCCCCATCAATCTTACTTTGGATGGAATCCTTCAGGTCAGCAGTCCAATTTCCATTTCCAATCAAGGTTTTAAAAGAACATTTTTATTGCAGATGCTATATTCTAGTTTGGGAATGTGTTGTGCAGGCATTTATTTCATTATTTGCTGAGTTAATTACTTGTATGAGCCTCTGTGCTTTAGAAGGATTACAGGCTAGTTCCTTCAGAAAGGGACCTTTGCTGGAAGACACAATTCTGCTTGCTAGAACAGATTGTTGCTGGTTTCCATCTTCGTGTGCTCTGCATTAATGCTCACTAGCACTCATTCCATTTTTATTTAAAATTTTAATTGCCTCACCGATGAAAGGGCAAAGAGAAAGGCAATTTGGGATAGGAAAAATAATCCTGGACAAACTGCTCTCTTTACAGTTCTTCAGAAATACTTTGTTTTGCTTGCACAACGTGCCCAATGCATCCTAAATGTAAGATATATTTCTTGCTGCAAGATTCTTGCAAGAAGCAGCTTTTCCTGTTGGTTTTGCTGTTCCAGCTGCTGCACACTGTACATGAATTTACACAGCACTTTCCTCCT
Organism: Xiphorhynchus elegans; assembly: GCA_013401175.1. NCBI lineage: Eukaryota > Metazoa > Chordata > Aves > Passeriformes > Dendrocolaptidae > Xiphorhynchus > Xiphorhynchus elegans. The sequence goes on along the minus strand of VZUH01087630.1, from coordinate 17,230 downwards.
CTCTGCTGTGCACACCAAAAAGGTATTATTTCCTGAAAACCAGCTCTATTTTTTCACAAGTCAATTTGCTTGCAGCAGTTCCCTTCTGAAGCCCCAGTGATGCCTTTCATACACTCCCAAGCTTAAATAATTCTAGAGATATTTGAAAAAAAAAAACAAAACCACCATTTCCTGCCCTAAGAAATGGCTTTTCTGTTTTCAGTACAATACGATATTCAAGCCTGGAGTTCAGCTACCCAATTTGCTGTTGAGTGTTGGCTGTAATTGGAGAACATATAAAATCACATAAAGATAACACATCTTTAGAGTAAATTTGAAGGGTCCAGCTCTCTGGGTGTGTTTGGGTTCAGCATTTCAGTGGGGTGTATTTAATGAAGCTCCTGTGTGCCTAAAGGCAAAGGCACTGGAGTTTGAGGGATGGACTGGAGTGACTGGAGATTTGTACTCCTATTGGCATTTGCAGCATTGCTAGTCAGAAATGAGCTCTGGAACATGATGGATTCAGCCAAATGTGCTGGCAGAGGAAATCTGAGGTGCGAGCATTCTCTCTCCTATATACTGCTTCAGGTTCTCCATAAAGCAATGAAGGGTACAATTGATTTTCTCATGGCTTTTTATGCTTACATATTATTTTCTGAAGGGCTGTAACAAATCCACGTGCCAAAATGCACGCTTTGGAAATTCATCAGAGAATCAGAGCATAGCTTGGGTTGGAAGGGACCTTGAAGATCATCCAATTCCAGCTCCCCTGCCATGGCAGGGAGTTGTGGGCTGAGAAAGGCACCAAGCTTGGGCAGGGAACAGCTGAAACCACACAAGATTTTAGGAAATGGAATATAGAAATCAGAGAGCAGACAAGCTTCAAATAATGAAAAATAAAGGGCATCATTTTGAGAGGATGTGTGAGTTCAGAACATGCCTCACAGCCCAAGTAAACATGGGAAGCCTTCAGTGTTTCTGCCTGTGTAAACTACAACATTTTCATGGGTTTTCATGATTTCCCAGCTTATCACCACTTAAGCCTCCTGAGCAAAGCCCTGTGACTAATTGATTTTTCATCTCACTGGCTATAATGAATATTTCAAAAAAATTATACTAATTGAGTAGTTGAAATAGATTAAAAAAAAGAATTCTAAACCATAGGTTTACCTTAAGCATTCAGGCAGGGGTTGAAGCTCTATTTTTGTCTTCAAATGGAATCACTTTTTGAACTTTTTAACTACACCAGACTTCGTGCTAATTGTTTCTCTTTGTAGCCTGGCAAAACCACTAAGACAAGATAATTAGGTGTTAGACATGATGGAGGGGCCACTGAAAATTGCAGGGGTTTGAAATGACAGGTCTGTGTATTCCATAGGCATGGCTCTGTCAAATGGCACTAACGGGGGCTCCCACTTCTGGCTGATAAAGAAATTAAATGGCTGGATGTGTTTGCTGGTAAAAGAAACTAAAGCAATATTGCCCATAGCTCTAGCCTGTCATGCTTCTTTGTTTACAGGCATTTTGCATCATGCCCTAATAAAGGGTTCTCATTTTTTAGCAATTATGAACCCTTTTAGTGTCAGTCATTAACTAGGCAAAATACACAAGATGATTGATTCATGCTGGTTTGGAGGGGTTGGGTTTTTTTCTTTTTAATCTTGTGCATTGTAAGTCTGGAATGGTTTTAGAAATACAGGAAAAAGAAGATAACTTACACCATACAATGAAAATATGGTTTCAGCCACTGCTGAAGTCAGGGAGGGGTTTGCCTTTTGCTTACCTTGGGGTTGGGACCCAGAATTTCTTTTATTTTGCAATTTTTTGTGGCAATAGGTCATGTCTGCACTGAGAAATGAAGAAACCTCTATTTCCTTCTGGCAATTTCTCCTGCTAAATGACCTGTGTATATATGATTAAGAGAAGTAAATGTCTCATGGCAGCAAATATGCTGGACAAAGATAATTGTATCTATAAAGCAATGATTCCTCTCCTGAAAGTTCCAAACTTCATGATTTCAAGGACCTTCCTGAGTGACAATGGAGATAATTGTAATAATAATCAGTGTAGCAATAATGATTATAACTTTTACCTTGTTTTCAATTTAGTGTGGAAAATGTGCTAAACCAGATCGGGTCAATTGTCCCCTTAATCCAGTAATTAATTTTTTTCTGGCAATTACCAATATCATAGAATGCAGAGTAAAATTCAAGATTTGCTAGTTACAAGATCATCACCTGAAGTGAAATGTGCTGTATTTCACAGCATTTCTTAGATTTTATCCCTTTCAAAATATTTATTTGCTTTAAAACAAGCTCTTGTTGTTCATACAGCCAGCCTGGTTTAGATGTACTTGGTTAAGCATTTACCCTTAGCTAGTGACAGCTTAGGAGAGATGGAATTCACTTGCTATTATTTCACGTGGCCACATAAAGTTATCAAAGTATATCTATAAAAAATCCAACTCATGTCATTAACTTCATGGAGGTTTGCATTTTTGTTTTGTTTTTTTTTAATTTATTTATTTTGATGGCTCTTCTCCAGTTTTTCCTGCTGATATTACACAATAAAGGGAGCAGAGCTGCCTGAGATGCCACTTCCTCACAGCAGGGGAGAAATAGCCCATGGTGGGAGAGGACTTTGCAGTGACAAGAAAAATAATGGAAAACTTCAACATTGCTTTATTTTATAAGTGATTTATCAAGTTCCAAGACATGTAGCCCACCACTATTTGATTTTTGTGCAGTTTTCAGAAGAAATGCTTCCCTTGCCTAAAAAGAGTGTGAACAATTTTTACTCCATCCTATTATTTTATCTGTTTCCAAATACATCCTGCACTGTTTCCTGCATTTTCATCTGTACTGTTTGCAGTCTGAAATTTTCTGATGCTGCTGTACCAAACCAGGCTAAGACAGTTTAAATGCCAACCTGATGAGTGTAGCAATAATGCCACCTGATAGATTTGCCAAGTGTTTGACACAGTAGTTGTGAATAGCTGCTCTTACTGGTAGCACCCCGTGGCTCAGAAGGAGAGGAAGAGTTCCTCCCAGGAGGCACAACAAACAAATAAAAAGTGGGTTCATGAAGCCAAGATTTAGGGTTTGAAAGGTGAAATGAGCAAGCAATTAAAGAATTATAAAAAGGGGAGAGGGGAGGCAGATAAGTGAGATTGCATGAGCCAACCTATGAATTCGAATGTCTCTCTCAATATATCCCTTCTCCGTGTATGCTTATCAGTGATCACAAAAAAGAAAGGAGCAGACTGTTTTGTTGTCTTTATAAACAACACCCTCTTCTATAAACGACTAAATATTATGCTTCAACTGCTGTATTTATTGTGAAAATAAAATAGCTCTTGAAAGGGGATCAGCATATAAACATCAGGGAGAGAAATACAGAATCAATAACTACCATTCATAGCAGAAAGATTTTTGTTCCCAAATCCAGAATTAGATAATACAATAGTAAATAACAAGATAATGGGTAAAAGACAAGATAGGTCTATCTATGGAAATATTTGAATTGGTTTTAGTGCACTGTCCATCAGATTTATTGGAACAGGAGTGTGAGGTAGAAAGAACTAACAAAGGAAATCATAAATTCAGAAGAATGTATTTGCTGAGCTGTATTACAGGAGAAAAGTGTCAATCCCCTTGTCTCCTTTGGCATGAAAGTTAGAAAACTGACATATGTATGTCAATCACAGCATGTAAAACCACCCAAGCCAAAAACACATGAGTTATACAACACATGTTTGGAATTCTGATTTCTAATTCGTTTTCTCTCCTGACAAATGACTTTTACCCTCACTTGCAAGGGAAGACTCAATTTTCTGTTACTTCTGAAAACATGCAGCTTTTCTTAGTCCTCTTCTTTGAAACTTTATCTATGAGACCCCAGCTCTGTGGGTCAGTCCTTGTGCCTGATTTGGACACAACTGATGCCCCTGTGCCCTGCCCTGCCTGCAGGGATTCCTGTGAGCAAACAGCCCTGCCAGGGGAGGCAGCAATTGCAGGGACAGAGCTTGGCAGTCTTTGAGGAATAAGGATCCCTTTTTGCAGAATAACTTCCCTAGTAGCATTCTACAGAGCAGAGATCTGTAAGGAAGGGGCCATTGGGCTCAGTGGAAGAGGGAAATTAAAATGTACTCAGTAATCTGGCCAAATTAAGATAAATTTGTAGTAATTGGGAGCTCTGCTAGAGCAGAAATTCATAACTTGCTGCAGAGTTGCTCTGTTTAGTCCTGTGAAAAAGCACCAATAACTTTTTATCCTTTTATCTGTTCAGTTACCAAGCTACCTATGTTCTTAACATACTTCCTTTGCTAGTTAACATCCTACAGTATAAAAGGCCTAGAGGAAAATATTGCTTGCTTAGGTTTCTTTTTTAAGCATTATTCTGTGAAAAGCAGAAAACATTATTTGCATTTTCTTTCCATTTCCAAGGAAGTCTCTGGGTAACAAATGGAACGCTCAGTGCAATAAAATTTCCATGAAACAAGCTGTCATTGGAGAGCTGTGTGGCTGGAAGGATGCCAGTCAATAATAGATTGCATAGCTCTGGTTAATTTATTAGCCACCTGTTCCAGAAGCCATTACAGGAGCACATTAAGATGCTATCAGGTCGGGGAAGTATTTGGAGCTTCAGGCCTTTGAGGATGTTTTGCATGGGAAAAGTTATGCTAATGGAAAACTGAAATGAACATTAGTACATGCTCCCCTCCACAGAGGAAAAGGGGCAATGTTCCATGGGCTGCAATTTCTGCTTCCATCCTCTTTGAGGAAAAATAGGGGGGGCTGATGAAAACTTTTTCCTCAATTAAAATGGAGGCTAAGAAAGAAAACTTAATAATGCAGACAAAGATTGTTAGTGCAGCTGACATGAGGGAATATCCCAAAATGAAGAGGAATTGCAGGCTGATTTGTTTACTGCCTTTCATGGGAGACAAGGCACCATTTTCCATATTCATATTTCAGCAATTCAGAGCTTCATTTCTCATAACCTGGCTCCTCAGAGTGTATCAATGTCACATGCACTGTTATAAGGCAGTTCCAAACCCAGAAGCAAAGGTGGCAGTCTGATGGGGAAGTGCATTGGACAGGTGGCCAGAGCAATAGTTTAGGTTTTAGGAATATACATGGAGAGAAAAGGATGTGATCCCTTCTGTGTGCTCATTGAGTCTGCAGCACCAGCTGCTGTCCACACACAAATGACACAAGCACAGAACAGAGCCTGGCCCTCAAGCCTGAGAAGTTACACTCAGCTTAACAATGGGAATCTCATGGGGAAAGATCCTAAAGCAAGTCAAACACAGCAGGGTCCAGGAGGGAACTCTCACATAGCTGTTTGCAGAACATAAAGGAGAGGGAAAACAGAAGTGGGAATAACACACATTCTTAAATTAAGTGAAATTAAATGCACATAGTAATGTCAGCATTGATTCAGTACTGATTAAAGAGTGTCTGATTTATTATTAAGGTATCTTTTTCAGATTCTTACTGCTAGCTGGAGGGGTGTTGCTGTAGGCATGAAGGTAAAGAGAAGAGAAAAGCTCATAGAGAAAACCCCTTTTCAGCATCTCATCTAAAGAATTGTCAGAAAAAACCCACATGGTGATTAATGTGGTATACCACAATTATCAGAATGAGCAAAATTGATTGTTTAACCTCAGATGAGACAGCAAAAGTTTTCCTGATCTATCAGCCCTCCAAGTGGTAGCCACAATTAAGAAGTTTTTAATTGCATGTTACTTAATGCTGAAGAAAAAACCCAGTTTTAAGAGAGGAATATTTATCCCTGAAACAGCTTTACTGCTACCACTTCTTTCTGTGTAGAAGATGGAGCTGTACTGCTAAAAATGTCATTTTGGGTTGTTTAATCCATCTCTAATGTTACTGCTGGATATTCTCACTTGATAGAGAATGATTCAGGCTCTGTACTTACAGCTGGTTTCAGCCAGAAGGAAAAGTAGCAATAAAACACATGGAAATTAGGGTGTGATCTTTGCTGCTTTTCATCTTCTGGAGATGTGTGCATCTTGAGCAGAGAAAGGAAAACACTGTGACTCTGAGCTGATGTCTTTTAGCTCTCATGCTGCATCAATGCAAGCACTTACAGAAGACACATTGCAATAATGGATAAGATTCAGTATCTCCTCAAGGAACAGCCTCACTAATATGCCATTCTTAAAAAAAAAGCACTACAGATGCCTGATGAAGGCTCTGTGAAGTCCTACACAATTCCCCAAGCCATCTGTGAGTTCATGGTGAAACTCCTCACCCTGGGGGACGTTCTGAGCATTCAAACCTGAGTATAGATAATCTTTGGGGTTTGGGATTTCTGGTATGACTGGTGGGATCCAGAGGAGGAGCAGAACCCCAACAGGGCCATGACTTCCTCTGTATCACTGTATTTATTGTAATCCTTTGAGTAAATTGGAGCTCTGACTTCCACTGCCTCTGCTGGCTGATGTTTGACTTAGGGAGGAGAAGAAATTCACCAGCATGAAGTAATTTCAAAAATTGCTCCAAAGTCAATGCGTATATTTTTATGTTCTTTGCAATTTTGATGCTATTCTATTCCATCATTTTAAGCCATTATTCAAGTGGCACCAGTCTTGCAAATGATTGTTCTTTTTGATGCAGTCATAAGTACTAAAAACAGAACAAGAGATTAAGAGATCACCGCTGAGTTGTTTTTATGAAAACATCTCATAATTCCTACAGGATTGAAAATTAAACGAAATTAACTTTTAAAGCAGCAATACTGCGCTGTTCCCTGTGTTGAACTCTCACTAAGATCAGTGGAGAAAAGCCTAGCTCAGAAAAACCATGTTCCTGTCAGAACAAACAATTTGTATTTCAGACTCTGAAAAGAACTGGGTTCTATCTCACTGTTCATTATAAAATGTGCTGCAGTTGTCACCATTAAGCAATACACAGGTCATATAAAGTCTGGACAAATTCAGGGGGCTTTGAAAAATGATATCTGACCTTTATATGTGTGAGCATTGCCTAGAAATGGAATGATTTGGGCTTGGCTTATGAGAAAAGTGCATTTTATGGCTTTTAAAATGCAGCTCTAAGTAGAAGGCTTTCTAAGACCTTCTAAGCAAGTCCTACCCTTTAAGTTGGATGGACTTTTGAACTGTCAAATTTCCACCGCAGCTGTTAGGATAAGTACCTTTCTCCTTGTGAACAGAAAAAAAGCAAAGTGCTTGCTGCCTCAGTCAGACCTGATACGAGTAGTTTTGCCTATTCCACTTAAATTGCATGGAATTTAACTAATATTGTATAATCAGTAGTCCAGAAATCCTAACTTTCTGAATATTAAATATTACATTTCCATTACATTTCATACACATCACTGTGGCTGTGATTCAAAACAATTGTTTAAATGCTCACTCTAGCCCTGTGTCCCTATGTTACAAGTTTCCACAGTCCACTTTTCCAAGTCAGTGAAGAGACTCTGCTCCTGGAATAGAAAAATAACAGTAATAACCTGCACCTTTGTAAGCGTTGAAAGCAGCGTGTTCTCTCCTGCCATTTGGGCTCAAATTGTCCCACAGTGCAGGTCTGAGTGTTTGTGATCTCTGCAGAGGAGCTAAGGCTGGGAAAATCTCCCTTTGTTTGCCAAGCCCCCAGCTGGTGTCTCTGCGGTGCTAAAACCCTTTGGAGGCATCATCAGCAGTGCTGGGCAACAAGTCACTGCTGTCCCCAAATGTGCTGAGGTGGCAGGGCATGGGCAGGGCTAAGGGAATGCACCCTGTCCTCTGGGAGTGACTCAGGAAAGTTTGGGATATAAGATATGTCCTCAGGGGCTCCCACAGGGAGTTAAATAGCTGATTCTTTAATAATCATTCTTGGGAGGTGACTTAGGTAGGCAGCTTCTTATCCATGTTATCAGTGAAGAAAAATATTTTACTACTACTACTAAGTTAGGCTGACCCAGAAAAGGGCAGGATCAGTATCCATATTAATTTAGTGATCCAACACTTTATGAGATTTAATTTCTGTAACAATTCAAGGAAACAAACATATTTTGTGATCAGCATCACTGAGTTACTCAGAATAAAATATGCATGAAACCCACGTGTGTGAACTATTGGTAGATGTTCAATGAATTGATCACAGGCATCCTCTTTGATTATGCAATTGGTTCTGTCCTTTCCCTTCCAGAGTTTGTGGATGGGAGGAAAGAAAGGCAGTGGTATCTTGCTGCAAAATTGCACAGCAGCCAGTTTTGGTGTTTTACATGGGCAATACTGATGGAGTTAATTAAGCTGCAACTTGTAATGGAGAAAGAATTGTCCCCTCCCTGTGTTTACTTTACAGTTAACCTGCACTTCTCATTTATTAGTAATTTAGCTCAAAATCCATGTCCCTGCTTCTTTTCTGTTCATATTAATTGAATAGATTCCTTGCAAGCAGAATTCTTTCAAGTTTAATAGTGTTGCCGTTTGAACTTATTTCTCTTTTGTGAGTGAAGATGTGAGGCCTTAAAAACACATTTGGGAAATGAGTGGGGGCCAAATGAGTCACCAGCACTCCTTCTGGCTCTCATTTCTCAGTCTGCTCTCCTCAGGATGCAGAATAATGATGCTTAAATTATTATCTGCATTTGCT
>VZUH01087629.1:8057-36304 GCA_013401175.1 Xiphorhynchus elegans | reverse complement strand
TTTCTTCAAGAAGAAAGCCCGCAGGCTTTGACTTTCCGGTTGCAAAACATGCGGCTTCCTAGGCAGTCCAAAAGCAGAAACACACTCGTGTCCTGGCCCATTTGGCCTAGCAGGAACCTTCCTGTGTATTCAATTCAGGCCAAAAATTTGAGATTTGCCCGAGATGGTTCGACCAAAGAACGTCATGGCTTTTCTACAAGAAGAAAGCTCAGAGGTATTAACTTTCATGTTGAAAAATGCAGCTTCCTTTGCACTCCAGAAGCAGCAACACATTCTTGTCCTGGCCCATTTGGCCTGGCAGGGATCTAAATGTGTATTCAATTCAGGCCAAAAATTTGAGATTTGCCAGAGATGGTTCTACCAACGAATGACAGGGCATTTCTCCAAGAGGAAAGTCTGCAGCCTTTGACTCTCAGGTGCAAAGGGTGTGGCTTCCTTGACACTCCAGAAGCAGCAACGCGTTCTTGTCCGGGCACATTTGGCATGGCAGGAATCTTCATGTGTATTCAATTCAGGCCAAAAATTGGCAGTTTGTTAGAAATTGTTCACCCAACAAACGAAGGGGCTTTTCTCCAAGAAGAAAGCCCGCAGGCTTTGGCTCTCAGGTCCAAAAGATGCGGCTTCCTTGCTACGCCAGAAGCAGCAATGCATTCTTTTCCTAGCCCATTTGGCCTGGCAGGAATCTTCGTGTGTATTCAATTCAGACCAAAAAATTGAAATTTGCCAGAGATGGTTCTACCAATAAACTACAGGGCTTTTCTGCAAGTAGAAAGCCTGCAGGCTTTGGCTCGCAGGTGCAAAACATGCGGTTTCCTAGGCACTCCAAAAGCAGAAACACACTCGTGTCCTGGCCCATTTGGCCTAGCAGGAATCTTCATGTATATTGAATTCAGGCCAAAAATTTGAGATTTGCCAGAGATGGTTCTACCAACGAACGACAGGGCATTTCTCCAAGAGGAAAGTCTGCAGCCTTTGGCTCTCAGGTGCAAAGGGTGTGGCTTCCTCGACACTTGAGAAGCAGCAACACATTCCTGTCCTCGCCCCTTTGGCCTGGCAGGAATCTTCATGTCTATTCAATTGAGGCCAAAAATTGCCAATTTGCCAGACATGGTTCTACCAACGAACGAAAGGGCTTTTCTCCAAGAAGAAAGCCCGGAAGCTTTGCCTTTATTGTGCAAAACATGCGGCTTCCTTGGTACTCCAAAAGCAGCAACACAGTCCTGTCTTGGTTCCTTTGGTTTGGCAGGACTCATCATCCTTAATCAATTCAGGCCAAAAATTGGCAATTTGCCAGACATGATTCTACCAATAAACTACAGGGCATTTCTTGAAGAACAATGTCCGGAAGCTTTGCCTTTATTGTGCAAAACATGCGGTTTCCTTGGTACTCCAAAAGCAGCAACACATTCCTCTCCTGGTTCCTTTGGTTTGGCAGGACTCTTCGTCCTTAATCAATTTAGGCCAAACATTGGAAATTTGTCAGACATGATTCTACCAATGAATGTCAGGGCTTTTCCCCAAGAAGAAAGCCCGGATGCTTTGACTTTGAGGTGCAAGACTTTGGCTCTCAAGTGCAAAAGATGCGGCTGCCTTGGCACTCCAGAAGCAGCAACACATTCCTGTTTTGGCCCATTTGGCCTAGCAGGAATCTTCATGTGTATTGAATTCAGGCGAAAAAAATTGGTAATTTGTCAGAAATTGTTCAACCAACGTACGACAGGGCTTTCCTTCAAGAAGAATGCCCGGAGGCTTTGGCTCTCAAGTGCAAAAGATGCGGCTTCCATGGTACTCCAAACGCAGCAACACATTCTTGTCCTGGTTCCTTTGGCCTGGCAGCAATCTTCACGTGTATTCAATTCAGGCCAAAAATTGGCAATTTGCCAGAGATGGTTCTACCAACGAAAAACAGGGCTTTTCTCCAAGATGAGAGGCCCCAGCTTTTGGTTCTCAAATGCAAAAGATATGGCTTCCATTCACTGCAAAAGCAGCAATACATTCCTGCCCAGGTTCCTTTCATCTGGCAGGAATCTTCATGTGCATTCAATTCAGGCCAAAATTTGGCAATTTGCCAGAGATTGTTCTACCAGTGAGGGACAGGGCTTTTCTCCAAGATGAAATCCTGCAGCCTTTGGCTCTCAGGTGCAAAAGATGCGGCTTCCTTGGCCCTCCAGAAAGAGCAACACATTCCTGTCTTGGTTCTTTTGGTCTAGCAGGAATCTTCATGTGCATTGCATTCAGGCCAAAAATTGGCAATTTGCCAGAGATGATTCTACCAACGAATGCAAGGGCTTTTCTCCAAGAAAAAGCACAGCAGCCTATGGCTCTCAGGTGCAAAAGATGCAGCTTCCTTGGCATTTCAGCAGCAGCAACACTTTCTTGTTTTAGCCCCTTTAGTCTGGCAGGAATCTTCATGTGTATTCAATTCAGGCCAAAAATTGGCAACTTCCCAGGGATGGTTCTACCATCGAACGACAGGGCTTTTCTCCAAGAAGAAAGCCTGCAGCCTTTGGCTTTCAGGTGCAAAAGGTGCAGCGTCCTTGGCAGTCCAGAAGCAGCAACACATTCTTGTTTTAGACCCTTTGGTCTGGCAGCAATGTGAAGCCCAAAAAGGCCGGATAAAACTGTTTAGAGACAGAGTTTTTAGCCTTTAAACAGCAAGGTATTTATTAGTGCAATGTTGGGGAACCCCCAGCTCTCACTGGACAAAGAGTTCCAAAGTTTTCAGTGAAAAGCAAGATTATTTATACAATTTTGCATAGGATTACAACATCTTTTCATACATATTCATAATATTGCAACATTTGATTATAATATTCATAGTAGGTGAGGAGTAGGTGGAGAGTAGGTGGAGCCTGGGTGTGGTCGTCTCTTTAGGGGAATTTTGCAGGGGTACATCCTGTTGCCTTCATCTCTAGGGGGCTGCATTTTCCTCCTCTTCCTCATGAACTTTTCAACCTTCTCTGTTTTTTTGCTGATTTTCGCAAGAAATCTTGGACCTGGGCCTCTGGACCTGGGCCTCTGTTCCTGGTTCTGTTTCTTAGTGTTCCTGTTCTGTTCTTTGGTGTATCTTCCTCAGTTAGTTTTATCTCTGTGACTCAGAATTTGTCTTTAGCTTCAGCATTTTCTCTTAGAGAATTCTCAGCGTCGATATTCTAAGCTAACTTTTAACTCATAGAGCCTCTGCTCGGCTTCAAATGTTCATGTGCATTCAATTCAGGTCAAAAATTGGCAATTTGCCAGAGATGATTCTACCAACGAATGACAGGGCTTTTCTCCAAGAAGAGAGCCCGCAGCCTTTGCCTCTTAGGTGCAAAAGATGTGGCTTCCCTGGCATTCCAAAATCAGCAACACATCCTGTCCTGGTTCCCTTGAACTGGCAGGAATCTTCATGTGGATTCAATTCAGGCCAAAAATTGGCAATTTGCCAGAGATTGTTCTACCAACGAACGACAGGGCTTTTCTCCAAGATGAAATCCTATAGCCTTTAGCTCTCAGGTGCAAAAGATGCTGCGTCCTTGACACTCCAAAGGCAGAAACACATTCCTGTCCTGGTTCCTTTGGCCTGGCAGGAATCTTCATGTGTAATCAATTCAGGCCAAAAATTGGCAATTTCCCAGAGATGATTCTACCTACGAACAACAGGGCTTTTCTCCAAGAAGAAAGCTTGGAGGCTTTGACTTTCAGGTGCAAAAGCTGTGGCTTCCTTGGCACTCCAAAAACACCAACACATTCCTGCCCTTGCCAATTTGGTCTGGCAGGAATCTTCATCCTTATTCAATTGAGGCTAAGAATTGGCAACTTGCCAGTGATGGTTCTACCAGCGAGGGACAGGGCTTTTCTCCAAGATGAAACCCTGCAGCCTTTGCCTCCCAGGTGCAAAAGGTGCGACTTCCTTTGCACTTCGAAAGCAGCAACACATTCCTGCCCAGGTTCCTTTGACCTGGCCGAAATCTTCATATGTATTCAATTCAGGCCAAAAATTGGCAATTTGCCAGAGATGGTTCAACCAATGAACGATAGGCTTTTTCTCCAAGAAGAGAGCCCCCAGCTTTTGGTTCTCAGGTGCAAAAGATACGGCTTCCATACACTCCAAAAGCAGCAATACATTCCTCTCCTGGTTCCTTTGGTCTGGCAGGAATCTTCATGTGTATTCAATTCAGGCCAAAACTTGGCAATTTCCCAGAGATGATTCTACCAACGAATGACAGGGCTTTTCACCAAGAAGAAAGCTTGGAGGCTTTAACTTTCAGGTGCAAAAGCTGTGGCTTCCTTGGCACTCCAAAAACAGCAACACATTCCTGTCCTGGCCCATTTGGTCTGGCAGGGAGCTTCATGTGTATTCAATTCAGGCCAAAAATTGGCAATTTGCCAGAGATGGTTCTACCAACGAGCGATAGGGTTTTTCTCCAAGAAGAAAGCCCACACCCTTTGGCTCTCAGGTGCAAAATATGCGGCTTCCTTGGCACTCTAAAGGAAGTAACACATTCCTGTCCTGGTTCCTTTGGTCTGGCAGGAATCTTCATGTGTATTCAATTCAGGCCAAAAATTGGCAGTTTGCCAGAGATGGTTCAACCAACGAACAATAGGCTTTTTATCCACAAAGAGAGCACCCGGCTTTTGGTTCTTAGATGCAAAAGATATGGCTTCCATACACTCCAAAATCAGCAACACATTCCTGTCTTGGTTCCTTTGACCTGGCAGGAATCTTGACGTGTAATAAATTCAGGCCAAAAACTGGCAATTTGCCAGAGATGGTTCAACCAACGAACAATAGGCTTTTTCTCCACGAAGAGAGCACCCGGCTTTTGGTTCTTAGATGCAAATGATATGGCTTCCATACACTCCAAAAGCAGCAACACATTCCTGTCTTGGTTCCTTTGACCTGGCAGGAATCTTGATGTGTAATAAATTCAGGCCAAAAATTGGCAATTTGCCTGAGATGATACTACCAACAAACAACAGGGCTTTTCTCCAAGATAAAACACTGCAGCCTTTGGCTCTCAGGTGCAAAAGACATGGCTTCCTCGGCACTCCAGAAAGAGCAACACATTCCTGTCTTGGTTCCTTTGGTCTGGCAGGAATCTTCATGTGTACTCAATTGAGGCCAGAAATTGGCAATTTGCCAGAGATGGTTCTACCAACGAACTATGACATCTGTAGGGAGGTGCTCCCTCATTTCATTCCCCCCATCTCACGGCCCCCAAGATGCCCCAGGGAGACACACGGAGACCATAGGAGGAGATGCAAGGGGAGAGTTTATTAATATAGCTGGGGTGTATATATAGGTTTTAGAAAGATCCAAATTACTACCAATAGAAATCAAGGGATAAATGACCAATGGGAAAGGGTTAACTAGGAACCAATAGAGAAACTAAACTAGACACCTCCAAGGACGAATTCCTTGGTACTTAGCTACAGAGATAAGGGGAGTTTCAGGAGGTCTTGGGGAGAAGAAGGAACTAAGTAAAAAGGACGGAAAACCATTTTACAACACCGTAAAAGCTTCAGGTTTTAAAGCACCCTGGTTGTTTTCTTCACTTTCCTCAGAAACCCATTTCTGACAGGATTTTTCCCATTTCTGATACTGTACGTTCTCTGCCACATCTTGTCCTTTTTTATTTTCTAAAGCTAGATATGCTTTTATTGATTTGAAACATTGGAAGAAAGTTAAATTGCAGCTCAATTTTGTACTTAAAAATTGTGCCAGGTTTAGCCAAATGTTTTTCTAGAAAGCATTACCCAATTTGGAAATGGTGGAGAAGATGTGACAGGTACTCTTGACAGTGGGGTCTTCTGATTTGTCAGCGTTATGCTGAGCAGGATTGTCTTGAAGGTGATGCTGCCAGAGGACTGCTTCCTGCTGGTGGTGCTGGATCTGCTGGTGCTGTGTCCAGGGGGGATTCTCCTGGTGGATCTTCACTAGTCTGGATGGAACCCATCGTGGTCCTGATCCTGTAGAAACACAAGCATGGCCCCTTCCCCACACAATTAGAGGGACAGGACCAAGCCATTCTCCTGTCGGGAAACAGTAAGCAGAACTGTAATACTTAAAAGCAGTTGCAGAATCTCTTCTGTAATTTACCTTTACCATTCGGAAAATTAGAAGTTGCAGAGGCTAGGAGTACTGTATGATATTCTTTTTTTTCTAAGGTTTGAGGTTTAGAGGTTGCTAACTCCAGGGCAAATGTATTTGTTTTGGGTGTCCCTTTTGGATGAAGGGAGTGAGTTAGATCTAATTGCTGGGGTGAGCTTTTTATTTCTTCGTGCCGCTCCAGGCACCTGCTACTCTGTTTCTCGACTGCTGAGTTCTGTGAGTTGGCCTAGGGGATAGTGAATTCCCATATTTGTCAAATAGGGACCTGCAGTCTGAGGCCCAGTGCGCCCCTTCTGACATCTGGGTCAGAGGCTTGGCGGGGTGGTCTTTTGAGACTTTATTTTTTGAAATTTAGGACAGTTGACTTTTAAATGCCCTTTTTCTTTGCAATACTGACAAATTACTTGGGAGGATTCTAGGGCTGCTGCTAATGCTTGAGCCATTTTATCAGCCATTTGCTGGCTTGCTTCTGCAATTTGGTTTCCCATTTGCAAATTTGCTTCAGCTAGCTGGTTACTCATGGACACTTGTGCCTTCACCAGACTGTCTGCTAGTTTATCATGGTGGCTAATGTCTTTGTATGCTTCTACCATGTCCATGGGGGTGGGATCACGAAGACCACTCAGTACCTGTTGACACTGTGCATTTGAATTGGAGATAGCAAGTTTGAGGAACAAGGCATCTTGAGTGTCTTTTACATTCACCTGTTTCTCAATAGCATCTTTCAGGTGTTCTGCAAAATCAATAAAAGATTCGTCAGGTTTTTGTATTATAGTAACAAAAGATGGAACAGTTTCAGATGGATCAGCCACAGCCTGTAAGGCCTGAAATGCCATATTTCTTGTAGCAATTAAATCCTGCATAGGAATCTGAACTTGGTCTGGGTTAGCAGAGAAAGGACCTTCACCGAGAAACATTTGTATGGTTTGTTCTACTGGTCTGTGTGTAGTTGTTAAAGTTTCATGGGCATATTTACGAATTAATGCTTTCCATTCATCTAAAAACAATGATACCTGGACTATGGTTAGTACTGCTCGCATAATATCTTTTAAATCATTTGGAGTTAATACAAAAGCTGAAAACCGAGAAGAAAAGAGATTCATTACGTAAGCTGAACTTAAACCATATGTTGTCACAGCCTTCTTAACATCTTTGAGAAGATTTACAGCTAGAGGATCCCACCTTGGGGATTGATTTCTAGGATAAAATACAGGAAATGCTTTTATTACATTTAAATCAGACAAATCATTTTCTGTGTTGTTAATATTGTCCCATCTGCTGATATGAGAATCTCCTGTTAAAGAAAAAAATGGATTAGAGGGAGAAAAATTGCATTTTCAATTAATTGTCATGTTTGAAAATGAATTATTAGAAGAAAAGCTGTCATGAGCATGATGTTCTGGCTCTTTTGGTTGGTTCTCAAGCTTCTGTGTCTTGTAAGGCAAGCAGTCTGACTTTGCAGAGTTCCAAAGTGAAGGATGAGTGGAGTTAGGCACTGTTAGGGCTTGGGCAGCGGCGTCTGTGTGGTTACTCTCTCCAGACGCAAGGCAGCTGGGAGGGGTGAAGCCCCACGGGTGGCTGTCACTTGGCTCAGAGCTCTGTGGTGTTATAGTTTAATCGAATAACATGACAAATGTAACAAGATCCAATTCAAATTTATTGAATAATTCAGCAAGTGGCAGCGAGCAAACAGCGCTGGGCAGCTGGGGGAGTCTCCTGCTCCTCCAACGGCGCGCGCCCACAGAAAGTCCTTTCACTTTTTATAGTCTCTGGTTTCCTGCTCTTGGTTGCATAATGGGCCTTGGCAATTTTCCGCGCCATGTCGTCTTCACTCTTCTGCGCATGTCTCGGGTGTTGCTAGGGGGTCTTCATCTGCCTTCTGGTGGTCGTGGGGAGGAAGGCCCCTCATCTTCCTCATGCACCCTTCAAATGAACTCCAGTACTCAAGGTTACACAGACATTTATGGCTTAATATTGGCTAAGCACACTTCCAGCACTCAAGGTTACACAGACATTTATAGCTTAATATTGGCTAAGCACATTTCCTGTATCTGCTTATCCTTATTTGGCAGTTTTATTGAGCAAACATTTTGTCTTAACTATTACAATTCCCCCCTTTTTCTTTTCTTATTTATTTTGTTCAGTAAAACGTCACAGTTCTTGGCTGCTTAGAGCAAGGCTCTCAGCAATGTTATCTTGTTCAGGAACTTGTTCATATTTTTGTCTAACAAGCATTAGATGCACAGCTTCTAAACGATTTTTGACTATGCTTACTACTTTATTAAAGATACAGGGTCCAAAGGTTAATGTTAATATCAATAGGATCAGTGGTCCTGCTATAGTAGATAACAATGTTGTGAGCCACAGCTATTGTCTGAACCAAGACTCATATCAATTTTGTTTTAATTCATATTCACGTTTCCTTTCTTCCAAGTTTTCTCATAGTTTGGTCATGCTTTCTCTTACTATACCTGTATGGTCTACATATACACAACATTCCTCTCTTAATGCAATACATAGTCCCACTTCCTTTAGAAATAGCAGATCCAGACCTCTCCGGTTTTGTAAGACTACTTCAGATAAAGATTTCACCGATTTTTCAAGAGCTGTTATTGATTGTTCTACTTGTCTTAA
Source organism: Xiphorhynchus elegans (assembly GCA_013401175.1). Classification (NCBI taxonomy): domain Eukaryota; kingdom Metazoa; phylum Chordata; class Aves; order Passeriformes; family Dendrocolaptidae; genus Xiphorhynchus; species Xiphorhynchus elegans. Next base: position 27,576 of record VZUH01087629.1, on the reverse strand, counting down.
ATCTTCATCAACAGCTATTTTGAGTGAGGTAAATTCTTTATGTTGTTTCACCAGTGATGCTATTCCTGTCCCTGTCCCGGCCCCGCCGATTACCATGAGAGTAGCCAGGGTCAGAGCAGGAATTGGTTCTCGTTTTACAATGTTATGTACAAAGTAACCCAAATGCATTTTGCTTGCTAGTTGGTTAACATATTCTCTTGGGTGGTATATTATTCTTGGTACAATCAATACCTGGACGCAAAACTCCTGGATCTTGTCTAGATAGTCAAGAGAAACACAGGGTGTTACCCCAGTTTTGGAACATATCCACTTGGTATTGTTCACCAATATGATCCATTTACCTGTCTTACGTGCCTTTAATTGACCATTTGGATTCAAGCAAAGGTGTTTCTTGCTTTGCGGTATTTGCCCTACGCATATACCTTTCCCAGTGACTTGTTGCAGTGATAGGCCCTGTGTTCCATTTTCCCATTTACACTGGGATGGGTTTGATCCATTTACAAGCCTAGGGCGATTCTCAATTCCTATAGCATCATAATATGGGAGTCTAGCATCTAAACAAAGCCAACAATACGTTGTGTTATATTTGGATTTGTTTTGTTCAACACCTGATAGCTAACTTGTAACAGTGTCCAGACAAAGTTTGGATCTGCCTCATCCTGTTGTATAAATGTATCATTATTGGAATCACTTGTGTTTGTTCGTCTCTCTATGGGGGTTAGATTTCCTCTAGACTGAGTTGTTTCAAGTACTCCTGTTAGTCCTCTAGATTGAGTCGTTTCAAGTTCTCCTGTTAGTGCCCAATTAGGCCCTATCAGTTCTGGAGGTTCTTGTGTGGCTATTTCTTTTCTTATTTGTATCAAAGTGGCCTTTCCTTTTGCAGTAACCCACGACCATAGTCCCCATGTTCTTCCCAATAGCCACCTTGAATCTTCAGGGTTTAGTACACTCAAGTTATAATAATTGCACGGTCCTGGGTGTGGAGCATTGGGTGGCCACAGTTCCGCTTTTTCTCCACGTACATAGGATGGTTTACAGTAAGGGGGTCCCCATTCGACTTTGAGATATTTGTCTGGGATGTTTGGTTCCCATGCAGTAGCTATTGTCTCACAGCCCCAGTACCCACAAAAGTAATATCCAGGATGATTACAATAAGCCCTACGGGGCTTACTACGAGTTGGGGCACATGTATATCTCTTGTCTATTTGTACGGTTTGTAACACTGGCAGAGTATTGATTTATCGGATGGCATGGATCAGTTGTTTCTTGTCTAGCTATGCTTGTGAATAAATCACAGTTAGTTACATTAAACTGTGGGGCTCCCTGAACTATTTTAGTTTGTACTACTTTTGATTCCTCTAGGTTGACAAATAACCACTTATACGGCCTATGACTGGCTTCCCCGCAATCTATCATGTGCATTAACAATGCTAACATCACAAGCCAAGAGAGATGTATTCCCCATCTATCTTTTACAATTGTCATGTTTGGATTATTTATTCCCCATGAGTGTTGCCACACGACCCAAGGTCTCATGTCAACACTGGGGCAGCTCAGCCAGTATTTGGGCATTATCCCATTTGGGTTTCTGTCTCCACCATTTTGCACTCCTCTGCCTCACCCGTCGACTTGGTTGCTTTGAGCCACGGGGTGTTCCGTCTTCTCGGCAGCAGGGGTGTTCTTCAGGAGATCTCAGGGATTTCTTTTCTTGCCTGTATTTGTACGCTGTCCAGTTGCTGTCTTTGACTAAGGGAGAGTCACACCTTATTTTCTTTAAGGTCTTTTGGGAACATACTTTAACTAGTTGTATTTTCAGTGGAATAGGTTCGTTTGAGTGGAAACAGAGCCTTTCTGGTCTTATTCCATAAGCAAATACTTCCCACCAATTTGGATCACCAATCTGTACTTCTCCTCGAGATATCTTAAACTTTAGGGCCAATTCAGTGATTTCTTGCTCAATTTTATAACAACTAATGCAAATTCCTCGAGGAACCATACCATCTTGACAGTGAGACCACCATTTCTCTTGGCATATTATACATGTAAAACATACAAAAGGATAGCAATTGCAGTCTGGTATAATGCACTTAACTCTATAATCACTGTTCACAGGATATTTATAGCCTGCCAACTCCCCAGAGTTTTCCACTTGCACAATTTGGGACTGATAGTACATTTACCGGCGCTGCAACTTGATCCTCATTGGATCCTCAGTAGGTATAGTCCTCCATTCAGTCGTGTTGAGGGGTCCTTTCACTCTGCTTGCATGGGTCCATCCCTTCTCTGCAGTCCGAATGGCTGTTTCTGTAGTGAGTAAAACCACATAAGGTCCCTCCCATTGAGGGGTTAGAGACGATTTTTTCCAGGACTTGATTAACACTTTATCTCCTGGTTTTATATTGTGTATTGCCATATCTAATGGGGACCTCTGGGCAACCAGTCCTTTATTCCATAGTTGCCGTCTCCTTTTTAGCAGCTGTTGTATATAATGACCAATTTGAAAATCTTCCACCCCCGGATGACCTTTTGGGATTTCTAAGTCATAAGGCATTCCATACAACATTTCAAATGGGGAGATGCCTAGGTCTGTTCTAGGCTGTGTCCTTATGTTTATTAGGGCTAAGGGTAGGCACCTTGTCCAAGGCATTTTTGTTTCTAGCATTAATTTTGTAAGCTGTTTCTTTATTTCCCCATTCATTCTTTCTACTTTTCCTGAACTTTGTGGGTGCCGAGGTGTATGATACTGCCACTTGATACTTAAGGCCTGTGAAATTTCCTTTATTAATGTTGATACAAAGTGGGGACCTCTATCAGAGTCTATAACTTCAACTATTCCATATTGCGGAATGATTTCCTCTAATAATTTCTTTGCCACTGTTCAGGCAGTGGCTCTTGCTGTTGGGAAAGCTTCCATAAAATGTGTAAGATGATCTACAATAACAAGTAAGTATCGTTGCCTACCCACCTTTGGAAGCTCAGTAAAATCAATTTGAATTCTTGCAAATGGTCTATAAGCCATCTCCCTTCCTCCTGGGATGTTTCTTCACATTTGTTGTTTATTTACTTTTTGACAAGTTAGGCACCCTTCTACTATTCTTTCTGCTACATTATATGCCCCTATACATGCATATTTAATGGCAAACTGATCCACCAAGGCCTGAGTTCCCCAATGAGTTATCTCACGGAACCTTTGCATGATTCTAGTAGCTAGTGCTTTTGGCAACACTTTCCTTCCATCAGCTAACGCCCACTGCCCTCCTTTTTCTTTCACTCCTAAACTGACCAATTTCTCTTTTTCCTGGGTTGTAAAACAAAGGAGTGGGATTACCTCCCCATGGAGGTGACAGTATGAGTATTTGGGTTTACCATGTTTTCTTATGTCGCATCTGCAAAAGACTCCTTCTGTCCCAAAATCTTTCCAACAGCTGTAACAAGGAAATTCTTCCTCTCATCCCGATCCTTTCCCACAGTTGGGGCAGTCCATACGACTCCTCAATTCTTTAATGCATAATAATGCAGCCTTCCTTGCTTCCTGATCGGCCAAATTATTCCCCCGTGTTACAGGGCTTAAACCTTTTTGATGCCCTTTTACATGGACCACTGCTATGGCTTTTGGTTTCCTTATTGCCTGCAATATTTGTGTTATCAATTCTTGATGTATTAATCCTTTCTCCTGTGAATTTATAAGTCCTCACTCCTCCCAGATTTTTCCAAACGTATGTATGACTCCAAATGCATATTTAGAATCAGTGGATATCGTTCCATCCTTTCCATCTAATCTCTTCAATGCTTTTAAAACCGCATATAATTCACATGCCTGTGCAGACCAGCTAGGGCTTAATGGTCCCGCTTCTAATACCTTATATGTCTCCCCGTCCACTATTGCATATCCTAATCTTCGCTTTCCTTCCACTATTGGGGAAGATCCATCCACAAAAAGTTTCTTTCCTGTTGATAACTCTTCCTCTTCCAAATCAGGCCTTATTTTAGTTTGTTCTCTATAGTACTCAGGCAGTCATGTACAAGATTCTCAGTTGGTTCCCCATATAAAAACTGGGCTGGATTTTGCAAAGATGTAGTTTCTATCACTAACTTAGGTGAGGTAATTAAAATGCCCTCATATTTTAGGAGTCTAGTGTCAATCATACATTTTTCAGATTTCTGCTGCAGAACACCACAGATATTATGTGGAGTCATAACATGCAGCTCCCCTCCGAATGTAATCTTTTGTGCTTCCTCTACTAGTAATGCAGTTGACACAATGGCTTGTAAACAGATTGGCCATCCTCTGCTAACAGCGTCTAATAATTTGGATATATAAGCGATTGGCTTTTTACATCCCCCCCAATCTTGCGTTAAGACCCCGTAAGCAGTACCATCTTCAGTATTCACAAACAAATAAAAGGGTCGATTCAAGTTTGGTAAACTTAATACTGGTGCATTAGCTAATTCGGTTTTTAATTCTTGTAATCTCCTATCATCCTCATCTGTCCACTGCATTAATTTATCTTGGACTAACTTCTCATACAAAAATTTTACCGTTTTACTATAGTTGTCAATCCATTGCCTACAATAACCTGTTAATCCTAATATTTGTCTAACTTGCCTTTTGTTTTTCGGTGCTTGGATTGAAAAAATCCCCTGCACCCTTTCTGGATCCAATTTCTTTTCTCCCTTACTCAGTCAATGGCCTAAATATTTGACCTCTTGCTTAACAAATTGCAACTTAGACCTTGACACCTTTAATCCTTGCAGGCTGAGAAAATTTAGTAATTTAATACTTTCTTGTCTCACAATTTCCTCATTCTGTCCTGCTAGTAGCAAATCGTCTACATACGTTACTAAAGTCACCTCCAGATTTTTCTCATAATGTTGAAATATTCATTCTAGGGCTTGCCCAAATAGGTTAGGGGATTCCGTAAATCCCTGCGGGAGAACCATCCACCTTAGCTGCCGCTTTCGGCAGGTATCTGGGTCTTCCCACTCAAAGGCAAAATAGTCTCTACTTTTCTCGTCCAACGGGCATGCCCAAAAGGCGTCCTTTAAATCTATTACACTATACCACTGGTCCTCCGGTCCCAATTGACTCAGTAATGTATGTGGATTTGCCACCGCGGGAAATCGCTTATTGAGTTCCCTAAGATCATGCACAAGTCTCCATTTTCCGTCTTTCTTTCTAATGGGCAAAATTGGGGTATTAAATGGGGACATGTATGGCTCGAGCAAGCCTTGCCTCATCAATCTATCGATCTCGGTTTCAACCCCCTTTTACCTTCCTCGGATAATGGGTACTGTCTAATCTGAATTGGTATATCTGGGTTTGTTATAGTGACCGAAAGTGGTTTTATGTCTAACTTTCCAACTGAATCCGGAGTATACCATACTTCTGGATTTATTTGTTCCTCATCTTCTACCCGAAGTGGGCATAGCCTTATTTTAACCTCTTTATCTATTATTTCTAAATTTATTCCCAATTTAATCATCATATCTCGTCCGAGTAAATTGTATTCAGCTTCCAGAACTAATAAAAAGGTGCCTATTTCTATTTTTGAGTCTGTTTCGACTAATACATCTTTAATTACTGGCACCATGAATGGTTCCCCTTTTGCCCCCATTACTTGCACACTATCTGGTGAAACTTTGCATCCTTTGCAAGGTAGTTTTTGAACGGTTGACCTTTCTGCCCCAGAATCTACTAAAAATTCTATTTCTTGTTGTTGGGGACCTATTTTTAATTTTATCAAGGGCTCTATTTTCTCTTGTGTCCCCAATATAAAGAGCCCCTGACACCTCTATTCTGCTTTAAACATTCTTTCTTCCAGCATTCTCTTCCTACAGTTTCATTTCATGTGCCCTTTTTGCCCACAATAATAACACGTCACTTCTACTTCCCAATTCTTCTGCTTGTCCATTCCCCTAGTCCCTGATGCTCCTCTCAACGGAGATTCTTTTCTCAGTCCCTGTTGTCGTGCTTGTACTCTTCCCTCTTTCACAGCTGCTACCATCATTTTAACTGCCTTTTTATCCTTCTCCTCTTCCCTTCTGACATACACTTTCTGGGCTTCCCTCAATAACTCATCCAATCGTCTGTCCTGCCAATCTTCAATCTTTTCTAACTTCCTCCTAATATCTATCCATGATTTTGCCACAAACTGTGTCTACAACAAGGCTTCCCCCACAGGGGCTTTCAGGTCAAGTCCTGAGTATAACTGCATAGTTTTTCTTAAATGCTCCAACCATTCGGTAGGGGTTTCATCCTTCTTCTGATATTCATTAAATGCCTTGCCAATATTTTGTCCTCTCGGGACCGACTCTCTTATACCTTGGATTATAATGATTCTCAGATCCTGCATGTGACCCTGGTGTACCTAATTCTGATTATCGCATCCCGGATTCTGCATGGGCCATTTTACATCTGCGGCGGGACCCTGCTGGTGTTGCTCATCCCATATCCGCATACCTGCTCGCCCAATCATCCTCCTTTCCTCCACCGTGAACAGGATTCCTAGAATCGACTGGAATTCTTCCAATGTATAGATATCTGGACCTAAGAATTGGTCCATCCATTCCGCTACCCCAAGGGGATCTTCTAAAACGTTTCCCATTTCTTTCTTAAATTCCCTTACGTCTCCTGAGTTAAGGGGGTCTGCCACATATCCAATTCCACCTTGTTGACCTCCCATAGCAATTTCTCTTAAAGGGTATAGACTTTCCGTATTTTGTTGCCTATCCCTTGTCTGGCTCCGAGTTACCGGACCTCTACCCAAATTATCATCCGAGTCTGTGTCACTATCTGATGTTGAGGGGGGGGCAGTAGGGGGTGGATTTGGAGCCTGGGGTGGCACATAAGGAGGTGGTGCGACTGGAACCTCTTCTGTGCGCCTAGGTTTTCTTCTCGTTTGCCCCCTCCCCTCCTATCCATAGTGACGCATATTCGCTTTCTTCTAAACTAAATGGTTTCTTGAATGTGCATATGAGTTTAAATCCTGACAAACCCAATCCTCAAATGATCCAAATATCAGCCAGTATACTTCTCTGCCTAGTTTTGCTCCTCCCCAGATTTCTATACAATAATATAACATTTTTACCTTTTCCTTCCCTTTTCTAGAAGAGGAGTCAACCCAATATTTAATCATGAGTCCTAATGGACTGTCTGGGGGTATCGGGGGAAGCTTTTTCTGCACACCCTCCCCCATAGGTTCAGAGGGCTTGCTATTCCTCTGTCCCATCTTCCGAAGTGCCTCCACACACACTCACACACATGCCCCTTGGTCGTGGCTCGCTCCCTCGCGGGCTACGAGAATCGCACTAGTGAAGGGTCCGCACTCGCATCGCCCGCAATTGGGTGTCTCAGTCGCCGCACTTCGGGAAACCCTGCCCCAACTGAGCGATATACGTTTTATACTCACACGTCCTGCGTCTTCACTCGGCTCTTCATGCACAAAGTTTATAGGGGCCTCCGGTTTTCTTTGTTCGCTGCAGAATTTGGGTTCGTCAGTAGAGACTCCGGTCGACCCTCCAGGCAGGGGCCACTTTGTAGCGGGGCGCCTCCCCCGTATGGGGGTCTTACTGGGGGTCTCCATGTGAGTCATGGCACCAGAATTGTTATAGTTTAATCAAATAGCATGACAAATGTAACAAGATCCAATTCAAATTTATTGAATAATTCAGCAAGTGGCAGCGAGCAAACAGCGCTGGGCAGCGGGGGGAGTCTCCTGCTCCTCCAACGGCGCGCGCCCACAGAAAGTCCTTTCACTTTTTATAGTCTCTGGTTTCCTGCTCTTGGTTGCATAATGGGCCTTGGCAATTTTCCACGCCACGTCGTCTTCACTCTTCTGCGCATGTCTCGGGTGTTGCTAGGGGGTCTTCATCTGCCTTCTGGTGGTCGTGGGGAGGAAGGCCCCTCATCTTCCTCATGCAACGTTCAAATGAACTCCAGTACTCAAGGTTACACAGACATTTATGGCTTAATATTGGCTAAGCACACTTCCAGCACTCAAGGTTACACAGACATTTATAGCTTAATATTGGCTAAGCACATTTCCTGTATCTGCTTATCCTTATTTGGCAGTTTTATTGAGCAAACATTTTGTCTTAACTATTACATGTGGGATGCTCTGAGCTCTATCTGCAGGGTTGCAAGCTCCTGGCTCAGAGATGTGTGGGATGCTTTTGCCAGGGAGATCTCTCCTTTGCTGTATGTAGGGGTTACAGCTGGACTTGCAAGAGCGGTCTGTGTTTAGCAGCACTAGATGGGGAGGTGTTGCATTCCAGGCATTCCCAGAGAGTGAAGCTGGAACATGTAGCGAGGGGGGATTGCAAACCCTTCCCTTGCTTGGTGTATCGATGGATGATGGAGCAGGAACACTTGGACCCAGGGGTTTGCCCCTTTCCCCTGGGGCACAAAGGCAGGGGGCTACCTTACTGACTTCTATTCTTTGCTGCTCGTTACTGATGTGATGTGCCTGCATCTCCGGGTCTGTGAACCATCTGCAGTCGGAGACCGGGCTTGCATCTGTTCTCGGAGTGGCTGTGGGGGGGGGTGCAGGGTGCATACCTGCATGTTGCTGTGTGCAGGGACAGCTCTGAGAGGTTTCTGGGAAATCAGAGGGACCCGGGAATTGTCCCTTCGCATATCTGTGTCCGCGGCACTAGAGGGATATCTGTTTCATGGTGTGGCTGTGTTGGGCGCTGCATGCCGTTAGCTGTGCAGAGATTCGGGTCAGCTCCGCTCCTGGACTCAGGGAGCAGAGGGCAGTCCCAGCATGGTGGTGCCAACGGAACTGGCTGCTGTGGGAACAGGGGCGGGGGTGTCCCCTCCAGGACACCGGATCGGCTCGGTGTAACAGCCGCGGGCAGTTTCAGTGATTGCAGGGGTGTCTCTCCCGATGGTGGAGTGCAGGGTGGGCTGTGGGGTGCCGGCAGGGCTCTCCCATGGCAGGGCGGGTGCGCCCCGGGCTCGCCGCCCTCACGGAGCCCCTGCTCGCCACCCGGAGCCGGCAGCTCAGCGGGCAGGGCTGCGCATGCGCTGATGGGCTGCTCTGGGAAAGGGCGGAGCGTGGCCCCCGCCGCCCCTGGCTAAGAAGCGGTTGGCACGGGCTGAGTTGCATGCGCAGACACGGTGCGTCAGCTGTGCTGAGGATTTTCTGCGCGTTTTAAAGGTAAAACCGACCTTTCTGTTGCTGAGTTTGCAAACGCTCCTAGATTATCAAATCCTTCTTGAGTTTCTAATATAGCTAGGACATGTGCCCACGCCAAGCTAGGATGGATAGCTGCCTTATTGTTTGACTGTGTAGCTATCCAGATCTTCTTTCCTAGAATGTCCCATTCTTTCGATGTAAAGCAGAAAGGAACTTTGCAGTCACATTTAGCCATAAAATTTGAAAGGCATTTCAGAGCAGTTTTATCAGGTCTTTTACCGTTCTTAACTAGTATGTTTTTTAAGCTGTGGTAGTTCTGTTTTTCTCTCTTGGAGAGGAATGCTCCCATTTTAAAATAAAATGACATATTTAAAGGTCTTTGGGGAATGCCTGAAGCTGCTACTCACCTCTGCCTGCAAGGTGAGCTGACGTGTGTACCACAGCTGCTCTCCCAAAGGGTTGCTGGTACTGTGAACCATGCTGAACTATGCACACAACGGTACGCTGAACTTCAGGGCTGTTGTCGGAATGCAGGCCTCCACATCGTGCACTGCGCTTGAATTCCTGATGAGTTTACATGACCCCCTCTTTCACAGAAGAGATGGGTCAATGTCCGCACACAAGGGGCACCATTTACGACATCTGTAGGAAGATGCTGCCCCAATTCACCCCCCTCCATCTCACGGCCCCCGATATGCCCCAGAGAGACACACGGAGACCATAGGAGGAGATGCAGGGGGAGAGTTTATTAATATAGCTGGGGTGAATATATAGGTTTTAGAAAGATCCAAATTACTACCCATAGAAATCAAGGGATAAATGACCAATGGGAAAGGGTTAACTAAGAACCAATAGAGAAACTAAACTAGACACCTCCAAGGACGAATTCCTTGGTACTTAGCTACAGAGATAAGGGGAGTTTCAGGAGGTCTTGGGAAGAAGAAGGATAACTAAGTAAAAAAGACGGAAACCATTTTACAACACCGTAAAATCTTCAGGTTTTAAAGCACTCTGGTGGTTTTCTTCACTTTCCTCAGAAACCCATTTCTGACAGGATTTCTCCCATATCTGATACTACACGTTCTCTGCCACACAAAAAACAGGGCTTTCCTCCAAGAAGAGAGCCCGCAGACTTTGGCTCTCAGGTGCAAAAGATGCGGCTTCCATGGCACTCCAGAAGCAGCAATACATTCCTGCCCTGGTCCCTTAGGTCTGGCAGCAATCTTCATGTGTATTCAATTCAGGCCAAGAATTGGCAATTTGCCAGAGATGGTTCTACCAACGAATGACAGGGCTTTTCTCCAAGATGAAACCCTGCAGCCTTTGGCTCTCAGGTGCAAAAGATGCAACGTCCTTGGCACTCCAAAGGTAGTAACACATTCCTGTCCTGATCCCTTTGGTCTGGCAGGAATTTTCATGTGTATTCAATTCAGGCCAAAAATTGGCAATTTGCCAGAGATTGTTCTACCAACAAATGACAGGGCTTTTCTCCAAGATGAAATCCTGCAGCCTTTGGCTCTCAGGTGCAAAAGATTCAGCGTCTTTTGCACTTCGAAAGCAGCAACACATTCTTGTCCTGGTTCCTTTGGTCTGGCAAAATTCATCATGTGTATTTAATTCAGGCCAAAATTTGGCAATTTGCCAGAGATGCTTCTACCAACGAATGACAGGGCTTTTCTTCAAGAAGAAAGCACACAGCCTTTGACTCTTTGGTGCAAAAGATGTGGCTTCCTTGGCACTCCAAAAGCAGCAACACATTCCTGTCCTGGTTCTTTTGGTCTGGCCGGAATCATCATGTGTATTCAATTCAGGCCAAAAATTGGCAACTTGCCAGAGATGGTTCTACCAACGCAGGACAGAGCTTTTCTCCAAGAAGAAAGTTCACAGCCTTTGGGTTTCAGGTGCAAAAGATGCGGCTTCCTTGTTGCTTCAAAAGCAGCAACTCATTCCTGTCCTGGCCTGTAGGAAATTAGCAGGCTGTGGATTTCTCTTGAGAGAGCAAAGGGAGTTTTGGCCTTGGCTAGATTCTGTGTGTTCATAAAGACAAACAGCTTGCAAGGACTGTGGGAACACAGGTGCTGCGAAGACAAGCTGCACAGAGACAGTCTGTAGCCAATGAGTGATTGTTTATGTGTCTAAGCACCAGTAATGTTAATGCACGTACACTTAGAGAATACTATAATTGTAGAAACTCCATTAATAAAGTGAGCTTTGTGGTTAATCCATATTGGATCGTCTGCATGCTCCATAAGCCCGGGCCCTCTGTTATATGGTGACCCCGACGTATGGACGATATGCAAGGGTGACCTGGATCCCGACACCGACTTCATGAGCCGACAGAGACGTGGAGGAAAGGTTGTTTAGCGCTAAAGAGGTAGGAAAAAGGGAGCTGCAGCCCTCCGAGCGCTTTTAAGCCCGTGCCCCCGTGAATCATAGGAGGGGGGGAAAAGACGGCAGTTTCACTGCTAGGAGAATTTTTTGCTATGCAAAAGCCTGCAGTGTCTCCTAAAAAGTTATTTCACCTATATTAGTGGACTAAGGAAAAAGGACATTCAGCAGATCTCACACTCAAAGCGGGAACGTTCGGTGAGATAAAATCGCTGGATGGAAATAGACATGTTAAAGAACTGGAGACGAGATGGAGACAGATTGTAAATACTTGCAAAGACATTAATCTGATAAGGAAGTTGCAGCAGCAGCGCGACTGGGAGTTTTACTGGGACAGAGATGGACATTAGGCTATTTACGGCTGGGAGACTCTGCCACAGCATGGACAGAGCAATTAAATCATTAGTGGCAGGCAGTAATTTAACAAGACATATTGCAGCTCTCACCGACCTGCTAACAAGGAACTGTGAGCTAGGATCTGACTGCATTCCTATCGCCCCACTCCCACCTTTCAGTCGGGAAGGAACTGATCCTGAGAACAGCTGCGGCAGAGAAACATCTCCGACAAGAGAAGCAGCAACGGCGATTGTGAACACCTGGAGAGGAGACCGCTGCAGCCCACGGATCATACTAAGCCTTAGATCACCTTTTAACAGAAGCCAGTGGGACACCTTGGGACCTTGTCGACAGCACCCTTTGCCTTCCCCGTGCGAATCTCGGACAATAGAAAGGGGGGGAGGAAGCACTGTCATAGTACTTGCCTTTTTGAGTGGAAATTAGTAGGATTAGAGATGCTAATTGGTAGAAATCACTTAGCAGCTGTAATCCCCTATACATGTCTGTCTGTCTGTGTGTGTATGTCTGTGTTTGTCTGTGTCTGTGTGTGCGTGTGTATTGTGATTGTGGTTAGCAATCTAAAGCTTATAAGGCCAAATCCCAGCTGGTGTTTGTTTGCTTGGTAGTCGAAGGGACAGGAGATCCCTAAAAAATTCACCTCTAAGGTTAATATTAAGGTATTGGTGTAATTTAGCTGGACTGGAAACAGAACTTGACATGCAAGAGTTAATCGGACTAGATGCACGCATTTGGCTGCTTTATACTGAAAAAGGGGGAGAGAGAGTTGGCCTAAACATGAATCTTTGCAATTATAACTTTCAGATATGGTATTAGAAAAAAAAGCAAAAGGAATTACTGTGACACATTCCATCCTGCTCCTCAAACCGAGATAAGAGCCAGGCAAAGCCTCCTCCAGGCAGAAGCCATGGGAGGAGGACAAGTCTGGGGCCCAGGGGAGCAGTGAGGGATGGATCAGCAGCAGCCAGGCTGCGAGAGCAGTAGGTGGAGCCGAGCAGGTTAGTGCTGCCTCCTGACCACCCCAGGTACAGCCCTGGTTCAGCCCCTGACATCGGACTGCCCCTTGGGCCGGAGGTTGCCCCCAGCAACCTTCACAGACGGGGTGGCAACGTGGGCAGTACCCAGCACTAGGACCTGGGAACCAGAGACGCAGGGAGGAATGGAATCCTTCCTCCCTTCCCTGCTCCGTCTCTGACCATGAACACTGCCTTGGGACTGAGTGAAGTAATGCTCTGTGTTTTGCCATCCCACGGCAGGAGCAGAGGAGCTCCAAATACTTTATTCACAAGCACAACTGCAGGGAGATAGACCTGTGTGGGCAGCGCGATGCCTCTTTGGATAGAAAGGGGGGAGCCCTGGGCTCTCTCAGAGCTGCCCCAGCTGGCAGCTCAGGCAAAGCTGTGATGCCTACATGGGATGGCCCTGTGGCACAGAAGCCTGGCAGAAACAGCTGTGCCAGTGACCCTTGGGGAGTATATCAGCTTTCTAGAGTCACTCTGACTGAGCTGAATGGCTTTAGATGAGCCTGTGACTTCCAAAGGTGGTGTGTATACAAGGATCAGGCTTTGAATTTGAATCAGATTGGGATAAGAAATTAGAACACCTTAACAACGTGCAGGTCTGACAAAGATCATTGTATCCAAACTGAAAATGATTCCAAAAGGATGAATGGCTAATCTAATTTGAGTAATGCTGTCTAAACACCAGACAGTACAGTGATTATTGTATTTCTCTTAGATTTTATTGTCTTCTAGGTTTCATTTTACTATTAGCTTATTTACTATTAGATTGGTTAATTGGTAACTTTCTTTTTAGGCCTGAGTAAGATTGAGTTTTCTTCTTTATAGGTAGTTCATGATAAAAATGATGTGGCAATAGAATTGTAGATTTATATTGTTTTTAAGAATTAACCGGATGTAGAAAGTATTAGGTATGCTGTTTTGCAAAATAGAGTAGCTATAGATTTTTGCTGCTTGCACAAGGTTACAACATGAAAAGGTTAGCAATAAGCTGGTAACATCATGGGTTAGATGATTTGTTTAAGTTGTTTAAATGGTTTGTTTAGCTTGTACCTAGCTGCAACAAGTATCCAGTTATTGTAATGTTTATCACAGATACCAACACATGAAAATGTTATAGTCAATAGCCCATTTGACACTGACTAATTTTTGCCTTAACATATGCATATACATTTATGGTTATTTGATTTAGTTAACCATGGAATAGTGATATTAGTTGATATAATATTATAATAGTACTGGTACTTTGTATATTGTAATGCTTGTTAAATATTATATAATGCTCTGTAAAACAGTCAACCAAGCCTGGCTTGTGCAAATACAAAAAAGGGGGAGAATGGCTGGCAAATAAGGGACATGGACAAGGTACTGCCAACCTAGGCCTGATGGAAACAGAGGCCTAAGCATATCTGCTGACTACCCTGCTACAATCAAGGAGACAGAGATGCACGCTGTGCTTCACACCTAAGGCTTCTGTTCCTGGAACCAGTGCAACAACGAGAGACTGTTACAGATAGAAGATATATGTTTAAAGTTACTCTTTTCATATGTATAGTGTGTGTAGTTTGTATTGCTGGTAAGCATGAATCAAGTTTAGAACCAAAAATTTGCAATTGGACCTAGGCAAAAATGTCATAAAAATTATTGATGGATTTGTATAATGAATTTGGCAAAAATTTGGAAGCAAATTTTAAATCAGGTAACTCTCAATTATGTCTCATTAAGCTTTGGAAATATCTGCAGCAAACATGCTTCATGATTACCACACAGGACCTGCTGGTTTCGGTGATTGTTGTAGTTGTGTTATTAATGATGCCTTTTAGATCAGCCTGTTGCAAGGGCCCTGCAATGGAGTATCTGGGCTATCTTTTTAGCACAAATACAAAAAAGGGGGAATTGTAGGAAATTAACAGGCTGTGGATTTCTCTTGAGAGAGCAAAGGGAGTTTTGGCCTTGGCTAGATTCTGTGTGCTCGTAAAGACAAACAGCTTCCAAGGACTGTGAGAACACAGGTGCTGCAAAGACAAGCTACACAGAGACAGTCTGTAGCCAACGAGTGATTGTTTATGTGTCTAAGCACCAGTAATGTTAATGCACGTACACTTAGAGAATACTATAATTGTAGAAACTCCATTAATAAAGTGAGCTTTGTAGTTAATCCATATTGGATCGTCTGCATGCTCCATAAGCCCAGGCCCTCCATTACTGGCCCGTTTGATGTGACAGGAAGCTTTCTCTGCATTATATTCAGGCTACAAAATGGCATTTAGCCAAAGATGATTTTACCAACGAATGACAGGGATTTTCTCAAGGAAGAGATCCCGCAGCTTTCGGCTCTGAGGTGGGAAAGTTGCTGCTTTCCTTCTTACTGCAAAAGCAGCAACACATTCCTGTCCTGGCCCTGTTTGTCTCGCAGGAATCTTTGTCTATATTCAATTCAGGCCAAAACGGAGGCAATGTGCCAAAGATGGTTCTACCAAATAGCGACGGGGTTTTTCTCCAAGAAGTATGTTCGCAGACTTTGGTTCTGATGTGCAAAAGATGCAGGTTCCTTGGCACTTCAAAAGGAGCAACACATTCCTGTCCTGACCCTTTTGGTCTGACAGGAAGCTTTGTCTGTATTACATTCAGGTTATAAAATGGCAATTTACCAACGTTGGTTCTACCAGTGATCAGCAGGGATTTTCTCCAAGAAAAAAGCTCACAGCCTTTGGCTCTCATGTGTAAAAGATACATCTTCCTTGTCGTTCCCAAAGCAGCAACCTATTGCTATTGGTCTGACAGGAATCTTTGTCTCTATTGAATTCAA
The DNA here is from genome assembly GCA_013401175.1 of Xiphorhynchus elegans. Classification (NCBI taxonomy): domain Eukaryota; kingdom Metazoa; phylum Chordata; class Aves; order Passeriformes; family Dendrocolaptidae; genus Xiphorhynchus; species Xiphorhynchus elegans. The sequence goes on along the minus strand of VZUH01087629.1, from coordinate 11,866 downwards.
TCCAAAAATAGACAATTTGCCAAAGATGGTTCTACCAAAGAAACACCGGGATTTTCTCCAAGAAGAAAGCCTGCAGCCTTTGGCTCTCAAGTGCAAAAGATTTGGCTTCTTTGTTGCTGCAAAAGCAGGAACACATTCCTGTCCTCGTCCCTTTGGTCTGTCAGAAATCTTCCTTCATCTGTCCATTCAGGTCCAAAAGGGTGCAATTTGCCACAGACAGTTCTTTCAACAAATGATAGGGATTTTCCCTAGAAGAAAGTTTGTAGGCTTTGGGATTCAGGTGCAAAAGATGCGGCTTCCTGGTTGCTGCAAAAGCAGCTACTGATTCCTGTCCTGGCCCTGTTTGTCTGGCAGGAATCTTCGTCCATATTCAATTCAGGCCAAAAAGAAGGCAACGTGCCAAAGATGGTTCTACCAAAGAACGACAGGGTTTTTCTCCAAGAAGAATTTTTGCAGTCTTTGGCTCTCAGGTGCAAAAGATGCAGCTTCTTTGGCACTCCAAAAGCAGCAACACATTCCTTTTGGGAATGACGTTTTGCCACAGCATATGCAGAGCAGAGAGAGAGGATTATCCAGACTGCGCATCATGGAGAGAGAAGACCCCGGAGACAGGACCAGCAATGTGATAGCTTCCAAAGGACCAGGGACTTTATAATTGAACATTACCTGCATCTTTTATGTACGGGCTTTCCCCTCGTTAGATTGTAAGCCCTAGAAACTCCTGCACACCTGTGAAAATGGACTGTTCCTTTTTCCCGGGTATCCAGCCCGGCCCCCCTCCTGACCTTATTGGATGGATCACCTGCCAATCCCTATCCCTGGGATGCCACTGGGTTTTTGTCCTCCTGCTCCCTTATTGGGCCCTGTACCCCCAAGCCGCACCACTCCCCCAGAACCCTTACCCTATCACATCCTACCTCCCAAAGCCCGACCACAGGGTTTAAATACCCTCAACACCGGTAATTAAATGCTTTTCCATGACCTCTCCATCTCGGACTGTTACATCTTGTTACTCCCGACCACGTGGGGATTTCGCAATCTCCTCCAGACCCCAGGAGGCCGTGCAACCATAGAGGACCCGGTTCCTCCCCACAACAGCTGTTACATTCCAGTCCTGACCACTTTTTGTCTGGCAAGAATCTTCGTGTGTATTCAATTCAGGGCAAAAATTGGCAATTTTCCTGGGATGCATCTGCAGTAATATGATAAGGATTTTCTCCAAGAAAGCCCACAGCCTTTTGCTCATATGTGCAAAAGATGCAGCTTCCTTGGCATTCCAAAAGCAGCAACACACTCATCTCTTGACCGCTTTGGTCCGAAAGGAATCTTTGTCCATATTCAATTCAAGCCCAGACATTGGCAATTTGCCAAAGATGGTTCTACCAACGAATGACAGGAACTTGTTCCCTAGTAGAAAGCCAACAGCTTTGGTTTCAGGTGTGAAAAATGCAGCTTCCATGGTACCGCAAAAGCAGCACCACATTCCAGTCCTGACCCCTTTTTGTCTGGCAAGAGTCTTCGTGTGTATTCAATTCAAGCCCAGAATTTGGCAATTTTCCTGGAATGCATCTGCAATAATATGACAAAGATTTTCTCCAAGAAAGCCCACAGCCTTTTGCTCATATGTGCAAAAGAGGCGGCTTCCTTGGCGTTCCAAAAGCAGCAGCACACTCATCTCTTGACCGCTCTGATCTGAAAGGAATCTTTCTCCATATTCAATTCAAGCCCAGAAATTGGCAATTTGCCAAAGATGGTTCTACCAACGAATGACAGGGCTTTTCTCCAAGAAGAAAGCCTGCAGCCTTTGGCTCTCAGGTGCAAATGATGTGACTTTCTTGGCACTTCAAAATCAGCAACTCATTCCTGTCCTGGCCCTTTTCGTCTGGCAGGAATTTTCATCCTTATTCAATTCAGGCCAAATAATGGCAATTTTCGTGGGATTCATCTGCAATAAAACGAAAAGGATTTTCTCCAAGAAAACCCACAGCCTTTGGCTTTCTAGTGCAAATGATGCGGCTTCCTTGACATTCCAAAATCAGCAGCACATTCCAGTCCTGACTCTTTTGGTAAGGCAGGAAGTTTTGTACATGCTTATTTCAGGCATAAAAATGGCAATTTGCCAAAGATGATTCTACCAATGAATGACAGGGCTTTTCTCCAAGAAGAAAGCTTTCAGTCTTTGGCTCTCAGGTGCAAAAGATGTAGCTTCCTTTGTCCTCCAAATGCTGCTACACATTCCAGTCCAGATCCATTTAGTCTGGCAGGAATCTTCATCTCTATTCAATTCAGGACCACAAAATGGCATTTTGACAAAGATGGTTCTACCAAAAAATGACAGGGATTTTCTCCAAGAAGAAAGCCCACAGCCTTTGGATCTCAGGTGCAAAAGATGCAGCTTCCTTGGCACTCCAAAGGCAGCAACACATTCCTGTCCTGGCCTATTGCGATCCTTTTTTAGGGACGAAAGGACTGGCACACTCTCAGAGGATGAAACATGAATGATTGATTGTTGAGGGGGGAGGACCGCTTATATAGTGTCTGAGGGTGAAGGTTCTGGAACATGGGTGGGGCCTACCCATATAAGGGAAATAGGGGAGGGACAGAAACCGTAGAAGGGAATAGGTAGGAGGGGACCGCCATAACAGGAAAGGGTGCATTGCACCAAACATCAGCCAATTGGCAACTGGAGTAGAAATGACCAATGGAGGATCAGAATATATAGGACATTTAAAAATTAAAGCCCTATTGTAACACTACAATAAACTCCTTATAACCATAATGTTAACTTTATACAACTAAACAACTTTGTCCCAGATGGGTTTGTGTCCTTGGTCATTCACTGGGGCCTTCCAGGGTGGGTGCGTGGTCTCGCTCTTTCCTACATCCTGACCTTGACAGTTTTCCAGGTTCTTCCTCTATTGTTGATAGTTCTGTGTGCCCTCATCTCCCCCATTTTTGGTTTTTAATGCTAGGAAAAATCTCAGAAAAACTATTAGTAACAGTTTTTTTAAACACACAGTAGAGCAATACTGTAAGAAAAGACAATACAATAAGAAATCAACTTGATTAAAGTACAAATTATGGATGAATCTAAAGTATAAGAAACAAGCAATCAACATTGTTTTAAGGGCAACACAGAGTCTAATTAACAGAACTATAAGGAAACTCAAAAATACTAAAATGAGAATTACTAGTAATTTTCTAAGAAAGTCCTTGTGACGTGTGACAGTGGGCACCAGGCGGATTCAACAGGAGATGTTTAAATGGCCTCCATATGTGGGAAGGGTCCCAATTGCCCTCAGGCCGGTAAGGCATAGATTTTCTCCTCTTTTGCGATGACTGGGGAGCCATCCTTCTTTGCCATGCACTGACCTGCATTCTCTAGCCCAGTGGTAACCTTTTCTGCACTTTGGACATAATGATGGAAGAGTTGGGGGTGCAGGTTTATCTTTCAGGCAATCCTTTTAATAGTGTCCGATCTCACTGCAGGCATAACAGCGTACTTTGGATGGTTTGCAGACCACTAATACTTTGTTAACTGGGGTGGCTGTTTGTACAAAACTGATCTCTAATGCCTCTTTTACTAAGTCCTCTTGATCTTCGGCTTGCTTTCAAGCTGCATTACAATGTGAGGTGGTAGTGGAGTGGTCGCTGCATAGGGGTAGGTAGGCTGCATTGGTGGAAGCATAGGACGTGCTGGGATGTGTCACCAGACGTGGGACATGGGCACCGCCATTTTGGGCCCGCTCTCCCAGATATTAAGGGGTGTGGCTTCCTGCCTCCCCTATGATGTAATTTGGAGGGGGGGG
>VZUH01087628.1:0-12333 GCA_013401175.1 Xiphorhynchus elegans | reverse complement strand
CTGTTATGTGTTAATGTTTCCCATTGGTTCATTGTACCCTTATCCCCAATTGGGTAAAGTTTGGTGCACTGTGCCATACCCTTATACGGTTATCCCCTCCCCTATCTTTGACTGTTTGGTCAAGTGCCATCCCTTATTATCCTTTTATGTCTAAGCTGCACCCAGATACTGCCCCTATTCCAGAAGTTTCCCTTAGAACCCTATAAAAGCCTATTGGTCCCCTCAATAAATGCCATTCCTTGTTCACCCTTCTGGGAGTGTGCCTTCCTTCTTCCCTAACCCTAAAGTCCACTACCAGTCCTCCTCACTTTTTATCACTCACTTGTTTTCTTGTGTTAGAGCGACATCTAGCGGCCTTACAAGATTGTATAGGTGTGATTTCAATTAACGCTGAATAGAAAGGTGTAAACGAACACTGCCATAAGCTTTTCTCTCTGCACGTTTCTCTGTGCAAAGAGGAGATAGAAGGATTTGCTTTTGCAAGCCCACTATGACAATGATAGCAGGCGAATGCGAAAAAAAAGCTGCGAAACAAAAGGCGGGGCACTGGACGACTGCCACAGAAGCACTTTGCCACTTCCTTGTGTTCCCCCACATATTTCCTTGTTAGAAACATTCTCTTTATAAGACTCCCTTCAGAGGAAGGCGCTGCGACAAAAACTTGCTCAGAGCGCCATAAAGCGTCTCTGTGGAACATTGTATTCCTTCCGCAATCAAGACACTGTACTCTTCACATTCCAGCTCCCACTCTCTCTTCTTTTCAAAAAGTATAGCAGAAATCCCATGAGTAGAGAAACGGAAGGAAATTGTTAATCGTTAAGACTGGGAAGAAAGGTGCACGGAATATCTTGCAATAAGCTTTTCTCCATGCATCTCTCTCTGTGCGAAGTGCATCGCAAAACAGCTTTCGGCTTTGCAAGCACACTGTGAGAGAGACAGCATGCCAATAGAGAAAGTCCAGTGAAGGAAGTGCCGGGCACTGGACTCCTGCCACAGTAGCTGTTCGCCAGTTCCCTGTGTTCTCCCACATAGTTTCTTGTCAGAACCATTCGCCATATAAGACCCCCTTCGTTGGGTGGTGGTGAAACTGGAAGCATGTTTGCAGCATCACACCTCACTATGGAACTTTGTAGTCCCTCCACCGTGAAGGCACTGTACTCTTCACATGCCAGCTCCCACTCTCTCTTCTTTTCAAAAAGGATAGCAGAAATCCCATGAGTAGGGGAACAGAAAGAGTTTGAAAATCGTTAGGGCTGAGATGAAAAGTGCACATCATGTCTTGCAACAAGCTTTTCTCTTTGCACATATCTCTGGGCCAATTTCAGTGAAAAAAGCTCTGGGCTTCGCAAGCACACTGTGAGAGAGACAGAATGCCAATAGAGAAAGTCCAGTGAAGGAATTGCAGGGCACTGGACTCCTGCCACAGTATCTTTTCACCAGTTCCTTGTGTTTTCCCAAATAGTTTCTTGTCAGAATCTTTCTCCGTAGAAGACCCCCGTCGGAGGGAGGTGCTGCGACAAAATGCTTGCTCGCACATTGCCACCTCTTTTCCGAATCCTGTGTTCTCTGTAAAGCCCACTACCAGCCCTCTTCATCTTTTTTTCTCTCGCTCTTGTTCTCTTGAGTTAGAGCGACATCTTGCGTCCCTGGAAGATATAAGGGTTTGATGTCATTTAGAGCTGAATAGAAAGTTGTAAACCAAGCCTGCTTTTCTGTCAGCACGTTTCGCTGTGCAAAGAGAAGATGGAAAGATTTGCTTTTGCAAGCCCACTATGAGAATGACAGAATGCGAAAGCAAAAAAAGCAGCGAAGTTAAATGCACAGGGCACTGAAGTCCTGCCACAGAAACAGTTTGCCAGATCCTTGTGTTCTCCCACATATTTCCTTGTAAGAAACATTCTCGTAAAAGACTCCCTTCACAGGAAGGGGCTGCGGCAAAAACTTGCTCACAGAGGCATAAAGCGTCTCTGCGGAATATTGTAGTCCCTCCACCATCAAGGCACCGAACTCTTCGAATTCCAGGTCCCACTCGCTCTTCTTTTCAAAGGGTACAGCAGCAACTGCATGTGTAGGGGAACAGAAAGAGTTTGATAATCATTAGAGCTGAGAAGAAACCTGTACGCCATGTCTTGCAACAAACTTTACCCTGTGCACGTATCTCTGGGCGAATAATTGTGAAAAAAGCTTTGGGCTACGCAAGCACACTGTGAGACAGACAGCATGCAGATAGAGAAAGAGCTGGGAAGGAAAGGGTAGGGCACTTGACTCGTGCCACAGAAGCACTTTGCCATTTCCTTGTGTTCTCCCACCTGTTTCTTTTTCGGAAACATCCTCCACAGAAGAGCCCCCCTTCAGTAGAAGAGCCTGAGACCCAAAGTTGCTCGCAGCATGGTACGTCACTTTGCTGCATTGTATTCCCTCCACAATCAAGACACTGTACACTCCACATGCCTGCTCCCACTCGCTCGTCATAACAGCAATCTCATGTGCAGAGAAAGGGAAGGAGGTTGATAATAGTCTGGGCTAAGAAGAAAGGTGCACGCCATGTCTTGCAACAAGCTTCTCTCTGCGCACGTTGCTTTGGGCAAAGTACAACTCAAGAAGCTTTCGGCTTTGCAGGTACACTGTGAGAGAGACAGAATGCAGATAGAGAAGGAGCTGGGAAGGAAAGGGCAGGGCACTGGACTCGTGCCACAGAAGCACTTTGCCACTTCCTTGTGTTCTCCCACCTGTTTCCACGTGAGAATCATTCTCCTTAGAAGACCCCCTTCGGAGGGAGGCAATACGACAAAATGCTCGCTCGCACATTGCCACCTCTCTTCCGAATCTTGTGTTCTCTGTAAAGCCCACTACCAGCCCTCTTCATTTTTATTCTCTCCCTCTTGTTTTCTTGAGTTAAGAGCGACATCTTGCATCCCTGGAAGATATATGGTGTGGTGTCGTTTAGAGCTGAATAGATAGGGGTAAACGAGCCCTGCAATTAGCTTTTCTGTCAGCACGTTTCTCTGTGCAAAGAGGAGATGGAAAGATTTGCTTTTGCAAGCCTGCTATGAGAATGACAGAATGAGAGGGCAAAAAGGGCAGTGAAGTTAAATGCGCAGGGCACTGGACTCGTTCCACAGAAACACTTTGCCAGATCCTTTTGCTCTCCCACATATTTCTTTTTTAGAAACATTCTCCATATAAGATACCCTTCACAGGAAGGTGCTGCGACAAAAACTTGTTCACAGCGGCATAATGCATCACCGTGGAACATTGTAGTCCCTCCACAGTCAAGACCCTGTACTCTTCACATTCCAGCTCCCACTAGCTCTTTCCACAAGGTGTCCCTCAAACTCAAATAATTTAGAGCAAGAAGTAGATGAAAATGTAAGACTGTTAGTGGAGTTTAGAAGGAATGCAAGGATGGGAAGAAATGTTGGAAGCTCTTAGTTTAACTACAGGAGCCGAGGAATAACCATTGAATCATTTTGCCCAGAACTAACATGAAGCTGCACATGTGCAGAGGTTCAAGTGGGCAGAACTTCGCTTGAATATTCCCTTCCCTGCTTTGAACATCAGATTCAAGAGACAGGGCAGATATTGAGCAGATCAGAGAAAACTCATCCAGAATATTCTCCAAGTGCAACATATCACAACACAGAAAGCCATGTCTATGATTTCTCTTTGAAGGGACCAACATGTCATATAAGAAGTAACCCTTCATATGAATGAGTTAGAAAAGATGGCAGGATGAAATTCCAGACATGGGTCAAAAACGTCTACTGACTTTACCTCTTTCAATATTTTATGACAGACCACAGACAAAAAGTTTTAAAAAGAAAAGTGCAGTACATATTTTGGCAGAAGCCCATCTTTAAAATTGCTATGTTCAGCCCACAATCGAAAACGGAAGAAGATCCTGACTGCCAAGACAGCCGCATCATTTACACCTGAGAACAAAAGGCTGCAGGTTTTATTTCTGGGAAAAAAAAGCTATATGGTTCATTAGTTGAAGCATCCCTCAAAAATTGCCATTTTTGGCCTGAAGTGAATACAGACGAAGATTCCTCCCAGACAAAAAGCGCCAGGACAGGAATTTGTTGCTGCTTTCAAAGGCCCAAAGAAGCCGCATCTTTTGCACCTGAGAGCCAAAGACTGCAGGCAATGCTGCGGGCTTTCCTTCTTGGGGAATTGGGTGATCATTTGGCAACAGAAGCTCATCTCCCAAATTTCAATTTTTATCCCAGAACTGAGCACAAACAATGATTTTACACAGGCAGAGGTGCCAAGACCTGAAGATCTTGCTGCTTCGGGAGTGCCATTGAAGCTGCATCGTTGTCACCTGAGAGCCCAACTCTGAGGACTTACTTTCCTGTGAAAAGGGCTGTCATACATTAGCAGAAGCTGATCTCCCAAATTCCACCTTGGAATTGAACATGTTTGAAGATCCTTCCCAAACCAAAATTGCCAGGACCTGAAGATTTTGGTTCTTTTCAAAAGGCATGGAAACTGCATCATTGGCACCTGAGAGATCAAAGATGCAAGCTTTCTTTCCTGGGAAAATGGCTGTTGTTCTTTGGCTCATCTCCCAAATCACCATTGCAGGCCCGGAATTGAACATGGAAGAAAATCCTTCCCAGAGTAAAGGTGCCAAGATTGGAAGGCCTTCCTGCTTGTGGATTGCCAGGGAAGCCATATCATTACCACCTTGTGAGAAAAATCTCTTAATATTTGATTTAAGACAATGACAAAAATAATCCACGAAACAAAGAAAATAATACAAGTAGGAAAAATTTAATCACGACACGTGTCGGGTGCTCAGGTCCATAGACTACCAAGAGCACACCTCCCGATTCAAAATCCCCACTTTTTAAACACTCCTAAAGTCCAACCCTGTTGATGACTTGGGGAGGGCATTTCTTTTCCTCGGTTGGCTCTTCTGTGCCACCCTTCATGCCAGGGCAGAGTTTCAGGCAATATGCCAGCCTCCATCCAGCCGCATGATTTGCTACATGGCCCGAAGTTGCGTCAGCTATATTTCTAGTTAAAATTCAATTTCCCTTTTCCCAGATGCTAAATTCCTGGCATGCATTCCAAAACTGGACTGGATGCCTTACAACTTCTGCAGAGTGCCTACAAGTTAGTAACAAGGAACAGAAACTACATCTTTGGTTAGTACCTATTGTCAGTTCATCTGCTTGTATATAACTGACCTTTCTATTTCTCATAACCTGAGAGCTGAAGGCTGTGAGCTTGTTTTCTTGGGGAAAAGGGTAACTGATCATTGGCAGAAGCTCCTCTCCCATATTGCCATTTCTAGCTCAGAATTCAGCAAAAACAATGATCCTACACAGACAAAAGGTGCCAAGACCTGAAGATCTTGCTGCTCTGGGAGTGCCATGAAACAGGGCAAGGATTTAACAAGTTAATTTAAAAGGAGACCTTGCCCTGAGAAATACGATGTTTGAAACTGAGAAAACAGGTTCCCAAAGATTAACTGACCAAAGGGATGCCTCCCATTGTGTTACAAGAGAGATAACATTGGGCATCCATAGAGATAAGAAGGTACCGAGTCAGGATGAGTCAACAGGTTTTCTTTGCAAGCCCGGACATATAGAGAAAAGGTGAAAATTCAACCATTGTAGAGGAGAGAAAACGACCCCTTTGAGGCCGAAGAAACAGGAATTACCACCAAAAACCTCCCCAAAAGATGACTTCACCCCAACCTCCCCCCAAACCCCGCCTACAATGAATATTATAATTAGATACCTAGACCTAACGAATATGTACGTAAATTGTTGTACCCCCCCCTCCCCCGGAAAAACTGTATAAACCCCCTAACTTTACACTGGAACTTGAGAGCTACTTTGTTTGATGCCATTCGGGGGCTCTCCAACATTGACTACAATAAATAGCTTTGCTGCTTACAAATAAATTTATGTCTTTTAACAGTTTTTCTGTGCTATTTTGGCAACAAAACCGGCGACCACGAAAGGACACCTTTCCACTGGTGTCGGATCCCAGGGTCTGGGGGACCCCTCAGAGGACCCTCGGTTAAGATCTTTAGTCGATGAGGCTCCCCCTACCCCTTGGCTTCTACACAAGTGGACCAGGATCCCTGATGAAGATAAATGTATTTATGTATTTGCTTTGGGTTTTGGTTTTAAGTAGTGTAAGTTTATCCATAAGACAAAAGCAGGATGCTGCTCCCCGGCGAACACGGCGGGAAGTCTCCAAAAAAGGGTAATAACCCTACTCTGGTTATTCCAGATTTGGTTTGCATGATGTATATGACCAAATTTTGTTTGCTCTGACTTGAAGATTTGGAAAACTTACACTATTAAGTTTCTTTGGAGTTGCCTTCTGCCTTAAAGATTTAGGAAATGAGAGCTTCCGTTTGGTTTTCTTGAAGGTTTTGGAACTGAAAGCTTTAAGTTTTCTATAGTTGTCTTCTCGAAGGAATTTTTGCATGAGGTATTTGGTCAAAATTTTGTTTGTTCTGTACTCCTGTATGGTTTTTTTGAAGTTGTATATTGTCCTGTTTGATGTTTAAAGCCAGGAATCATTTACAAGAAATAGAGCTGGTGATTCTGAGTGAATAAATGAGAATTTGTCACGTAAACCGAAGCCTAGAAGTAAGATTTGCTTTTTATTACCGCCAGTCATGTGTTTTCAAAACTGCTGTGAAATGTGTATTTTGTGGTCTACAGCGACATCTTGTGACTTTGTCTGGTAAAAGTAGGAAAGTCACTTGAAAGCGAATGGTGTAACTATGTGTGTGTGAGAAGCAGTTTTTCTGCAAACAGTGAGGTGTTCTGCCCAAAGTGATCGAATATATATGTAACATATGAAGTGGTGAGATAAATTAAAGAATATTTTTCGGCAGGAACGAAAAATTTGTAAAAGACCAACTTGAGTAAATAGTATATCACTGACGCTTGGTGTGATTGATTAGTAATTAGCCCCTGTGAGAATAATAAAAACTAAAAACCTTGAACCGTAATATATACTGGCAGTACAGAAGTCTACTAAGCTCCTATAATAATAAAGAGCATAAAGAGAGATGCCACGTGGTCCCAGGTCTGGAGAAGCACCAGAGGCTTCTGTATCCAGGGGACAAAATGACAACGGTACAACATCGGAGGTGAGAGGGGCCAGTCCTGACTGGCCCTGGAAAAGAGGAGAGGTCCCTCCATGCCGTCCAAGTGATGAAAGAAAATGGTTCCAGTTACAAGAAACAAAATGTTAAGGAGTGTTAATATTTGGAATAGTTTGAAGAGTTTGTGTCTGCGTAAGAGTGTTCCAGCGGAAGTCTTCTTAGAGTCAGAGGGGACGAGTCCTTAGGATGAGGACCCCAAGAAATGTGCATGAATTATTGGATGAAATTTGGATGGTGTTGTTTAGAAAGATGAACGTACATGACATGTATTTGGCATGTAATGTTTTATGGTGAGTGAATAATTTGTTGGTAGCAAAAAGTTTGCTGGACTGCTTTGGGAAAGAGTCCACAGGAGGCATATGAAGTGGTGTAATTCAAAAGTATGGCAGGAACATCCTGCCAGAAAGACACAATCAGTCTTAGTAGAGAAGCTCTTAGGGGACCTGTTGGTAATACCCCAAGCAGGTATGGACTTAGAAAGTGGAGATCTGGTAACAGTAGTCCCTCGAAAGGAAGATTAGAGGTCAAGCTTTTCTTTTAAACGAAGGGTCAAGTGTAAATCCCAAAGCATGTGTAAAAGACAAGAATAAAAGATGAAGTATGTCATCTGGTGTGAAATCTACAAAAAGTAAAAGAGGTAATATAATAAGCAAAGTATCACCTGAATGCCTGAGTGTGAGCAGCTTTAGCAGCAGATTGGAGAAAGGTGCTTTAAGCTTGTGCACTAGCTCACATTCAAGGGAGAGGCCCAGTGCAGGAGGAGAGTAGTGGTTGGGGCAGGATGTTCTCCAGCGAAGGTTTTCAAAACAGCTGGCCTGTGAAAACAAACTTTAGAAAGTGGTAAGAATGAGTAAAAGCCAAGAAGAAACAAGATGATCATTGAAACTTTAAGAGATAAAAATGAGAAAAGTTAAAAAAGGTGAGCCTTGATTTATCAAATAAAAATGAAGTGTTTAGTTTTGTATAGAGAAATTGATGTAAAACAGAAGAAAGCTTAAAAGTTGTTTTTTTCTTTATTTTATAAAGCTGAAAAATTTTGTGTTATGGCCAAGGGGCCTGCCAGAGAGATTCAGTTCCTAGGGGTGAGATGGCAAGATGGACGACGACAGATTCCAACAGACGTCATCAACAAGATTGTAGCAATGCCTCCACCGATGAACAAGAAAGAGACCCAAGCTTTTCTAGGAGCCATAGGCTTCTGGAGGATGCACATTCCAGAGTACAGTCAAATTGTGAGCCCTCTTTACTTTGTGACCCGTAAAAAGAACCATTTTCAATGGGGTCCTGAGTAGCAGCAAGCTTTCATGCAGATCTAATGAGAGACTGCACATGCTGTGGCTCTTGGACCAGCTTGAACGGGACCAGATATGAAGAATGTACTTTAGTCTGCAGCTGGAGATAATGGTCCCTCCTGGAGCCTCTGGCAAAAGGGAGCTGGTAAGACACGAGGGCGAATACTTGGTTTTTGGAGCCGAAGCTACAGAGGATCTGAAGCCAACTACACCCCTATGGAGAAGGAAATCCTAGCAGCTTATGGAGGCATACAAGCAGCCTCAGAAGTGATTGGCACAGAAGCTCAGCTTCTCTTAGCACCCTGACTACCAGTGCTGAGCTGGATGTTCAAGGGGAAGGCGCCCGCTACGCGTCATGCCACTGATGCTACATGGAGCAAGTGGATTGCTTTGATTATGCAACGTGTCCGGATGGAAAGTTTGAATCACCCTGGAATTCTAGAGGTCATAACAAATTGGCCTGAAGGTGAGAACTTCAGTTTAGGAAATGAAGAGGAAGAAGAACAGGTGAATCGAGCTGAGGAAGCTCCACCATACACTCAGTTGCCTGAAGAAGAAAAATGCTATGTCCTCTTTACTGATGGTTCTTGCCGTGTGGTAGGGGGAGACCGAAAGTGGAAAACAGCTGTTTGGAGTCCCACTCGACAAGTGGCAGAAGCTGCTGAAGGTAAAGGCGAATCGAGTCAGTTTGCAGAACTCAAAGCCGTCCAGTTGGCCTTAGATATTGCAGAATGAGAAAGATGGCCAAGGCTTTACCTCTACACCGATTCATGGATGATAGGCAATGCCCTATGGGGATGGCTGGACCGGTGGAAGAAGATGAACTGGAGTCGTAGAGGAAAACCCATCTGGGCTGCTGACATGTGGCAAGACATTGCTGCTAGAGTGAAGAAACTGAATGTGAGAGCCCGCCATGTGGATGCCCATGTACCCAAGGATTGAGCTAGCGAGGAACATGACAACAACAGACAAGCAGACCGAGCTGCACAAGTCATGGTGCCACAAGTAGACCTAGACTGGCAGCATAAGGGAGAATTGTTCTTAGCTCGATAGGCCCATGATGCCTCAGGTCATCAGGGTAGAGATGCCACCTATAAATGGGCATGAGACTGAGGGGTGGATTTAACCATGGACTCTATCTCACAGGTTATCCATGATTGTGAAACCTGTGCTGCCATTAAACAATCAAGGAGAGTGAAGTCCCTGTGGTATGGTGGACGTTGGGACAAGTATAAATATGGGGAAGCATGGCAGGTTGATTATATCACGTTGCCACGGACCCGCCAAGGTAAACACTATGTGCTTACCCTGGTAGAAGCAACCACTGGATGGTTAGAGACTTATTCAATACCTCATGCAACTGCCCGGAATACCATTCTGGATCTTGAAAAGCAAGTCCTGTGGCGACATGGCACTCCAGAGCGAATTGAGTCGGACAATGGGACTCATTTCAAGAACAAACTCATTGCTACTTGGGCAGGGGAGCATGGTATTGAGTGAGTATATCACATTCCATATCATGCACCAGCTGCTGGGAAGGTTGAATGGTGTAATGGACTATTAAAAACCACTTTGAAAGCATTACGTAGGGGATTTTTTAAGAACTGAGATAAACACTTAGCCAAGGCCACCTGGCTAGTTAGCACTAGAGGTTCTGTCAACCGAGCTGGCCCTGCCCAAGCAGAATCCCTCCATGCTGTTGATGGACACAAAGTTCCAGCAATCCACTTGAAAGGTAAAGCTGTTTGGATTACTCCTCCCTTGGGCCAGGGCAAACTCACTCGTGGGGTTGTCTTTGCTCAAGGGCCAGGATACACTTGGTGGGTAATGAGGAAAAATGGAGAGATTCAGTGTGTGCCTCAAAAAAGTTTAATCTTGGGAAAAAATTAATCTGTATTTCTGAGTTGTATATTCCAGGACACCAGTCACCAGATGAGGAAAAACCTAACCAAAGCTAATGCCGGTATCCAATGATGACCCAAACCTGTGATTCAGCCCGAAAGAACCAGAACTGTGAATGTGACCAAGAAAGACCAAAGATCCAAATTAAGCTGATGCTGATTCCCCGTGACAAGATGACACCCTTAAAGAACAAGGACTATATAAGCGCGAGATATAGATATTACATAAAACAATGGTATGGAATAAGGGGTAGAGAATCTGGTGGTTTAGTTTTCTTGGGTTTGGTTTAGGCCTTCCTTGGTAGCAAGGTTGTAACTAAGGAAGTATTCCACACCATTCATTCCTTCACGTAATCAGGTGCATATAAAGACAGGAGGAAGATTTCCTCTCTCTCTCTTTTGCTCGCTCTTCCTTTTGTGTGGTGGAAGACATCAGTTCTCTGTGCCAGCTCAGCTCTTATCTCTGTGAGCTGGGGCCTCTTGGAGAAGCTGCTGTCCCAGCCGTACGGAAGGGAAGGACCTGCTTTCTCTTAAGGGGAATGTTGGTGAGAATTGATTGTATTAGTTCTTATTGAGCTTTTCCCTGAATTTACGAGTTGTGTATTTGTTTTGTTTGGTTTTACCCATTTTTGTCCCATTCCCCTTTCCCTTTTCCCCTTTTCCATTCTGGGGGGTTGTTCTGGGATTTGCTCTGTAGATTCATAGTGTTTGATTGTATATAATTGTAATATATGTGAATATATATATACTTTTACTAAAATTGTCTTTTGGGTACTTCTTTCTTCCTTCTCTCTTGGGGGGGGGAATCCATGTGGCCGGGCCTTGGGCTTGGCAGGGAGCCAACCCAAACCTCCACACTATGGGGCTGAGGGTCTCTATATGGGACTGAGGGATTCCATAAGGGACTGACAGTTTCTACATGGGGCTGAAGGCCTCCATCTGGGACCAAGGGTCTCCATATAGACCAAGGATCTCCATATGGGACCGAGTGTGTCCAGACTGACCTAGGAGACTTCATATGGGCCTGAGAGGCTTTATATGGGATCGAGGGCCTCCATATGGACTAGGACCTATGTACGGGATAAGGACCCCCACCTGGGACTGAGGGTCTCCATGTGGGCCTAGGACAGTCCCTGTGGAATAACGGGGTCCCTGTAGGGCCCAGAGCTCTCCCTGTAGGGCAGAGGGATCTTTGTGAAGTGAAATCCCCCTTGACTCCACCCATTTTGGGGGTCCTTCCCATTATTTTGGGGTCCCCTCTCATTTCAGGGCCCCCACATTTTAAGGGGGTGTCTCCCCCACTTTGGAGGACTCTCCCGTTTATTTTGGGTGCCCCCATTTAAGAGTCCCCCCTTTTTGGGATCCTCCCTTCCCTTTTTGGGGTCCTCCCTCCCCATTTCAGGGTCCCCCCCCCCCCTTTTTTGTTCCCCCCCCCCCCTTCAGGGCCCCCCCCCCCCCCCCCCATTTCAAGATCCCCCCAAATTTTGGGGTTCCCACCTTCCATTTCAGAGTCCTGCCCCTTTTTGGGGCCACTCTCCCCATTTTGGTGTCCCCCTTCCCACCTTGGAGAGTTTCCACCCCATTTTGGGGTCCCCTTATCTTTGTTTCCTCCCCCCCATTTCTTCCCCCACTCCTGTTTTGGGATGTCCTTAATTTTTGGGGTCTCCCCCCTCCCACTTTGGGGGCCCCTCTCACTTTATTTCTCCCCCTTCCTCCCATTTCAGGGTCTCCCCACCAATTTGGGGTCCCCTCCCCATTTTGAGGTCCCCACCCACCATTTCAGGATTTCCCCCCCCATTTTCGGGTCCCCCCTCACTTTATTTCCTCCCCCTCCCATTTCAGGGTTCCCCTCCCCATTTGGGGGTTCCCTCCCTTTTGAGGGGTTTCCACCCCATTTTGGGGTCTCACACTCCCATTTTGGGGTCTCCCCCTCCCATTATGGGGTCTCGCCCATTTTGGGGTCCGAGAGGGGCGTGTCACACACCAATTTGGGGGGGGG
>VZUH01087622.1:116838-176256 GCA_013401175.1 Xiphorhynchus elegans | reverse complement strand
AATGAACCTGTGATGCTAAAACCAAGAAAGAAATTGGCCAAATTAATTTTCAAACTTCCTCCTGACGGTTTAATCCTTGAGAAATCAAAGCTTTTCTAAAAGCTTGAACAGTAGATACTCAAAGAAAAGAGGTCTACCTGAGCAGAATAAAACCCCCAAAGTCTTTCTTGGTTTTAGCATCACAGGTTCATTTGTTGTTCTCTCATTGTGTAGCTCCAGCAGAAAGCTCAAATACTTGATTCCAGCCACTCTTCTTGTCACCACTGAACTGTAAGCACTGACCTTATATGAGATATTCCCTTCTTTAGAAAGCTGATAATCTCCAATTTGTGAGCATGCTGGGAGTGGTCCTTATAAAGAACAGTTCACATATTTAACTCAGTGGTTTTAGATTTTGCTTTCGTGTTTTAACAAACAGTTGAATTTCTCGTGCTTCCCTCCCATCTCTTGTGAATGTAAGTTTGCCTGCTTAAAACTCAACGGAGGGTTTCTAAAGACAGAGGAAAAAGGGAACAATGGTAGAGAAGGATCTCAGGAAATCTCGGTAACGATGAGAAACCTTACCTGCATTAGCATGAGAATCATTTGGAATTAAGATAGTACCTTAAACAGTCTCACTTTTTCATTTTAACAAGCAAGTTATAAATCAATTCTTCCCCCAGGAATTGGCTGCAAAGATATGTGTGCGAGCAATGCTGTTAAGAAGAGCAAATTAAAATCGTAGCGT
The DNA here is from genome assembly GCA_013401175.1 of Xiphorhynchus elegans. Classification (NCBI taxonomy): domain Eukaryota; kingdom Metazoa; phylum Chordata; class Aves; order Passeriformes; family Dendrocolaptidae; genus Xiphorhynchus; species Xiphorhynchus elegans. Next base: position 175,529 of record VZUH01087622.1, on the reverse strand, counting down.
ATGGATGCAACTCCAGTCCAGCTGGAGGATGGGCCTTTTTGAGGGGATTGATGGGAAATACAAACTTCTGCAAAGTTTCACAGCTTCTGCAAAACATGCTTACTCTTTGAGTCAGGCAGCAAATAGCCTGCCTTCCTTGCTGTCCTAAAGCAAGATGGATAGTGTTAAAGGAACATATATCATGCTGGATCCAACTGAACACAAACTACCACCATGTGATGCACGGAGTAACTGGAACAGCAACTCTGAATATAAGCATTCAGTTTCTACTGGGAACAGTGAGCATCGTGCCCTGATAACCAAAATCAGACATCAGTCTTACTGTGTCTATTTTTTATGGAGGCACCACAGAGCTACATCTCCCTTAGTTTGTCCAGAAAAGTCTTTAAACTGTTAAAATTCCACTCTCATTTACAAATTTATCTATGGTGAAAGCATAGTGCTAAGCCTCTAGAAGGAAAAGGTTTAACACCAGCAAGATTTCATTGCTTCAGTGCTGTCTATGTGGCTTACAAATTACCTCTTGCCTGGGATATTTTTGGTAGTGAAATCTCTCTTTTGCAGCAGTTATTTAATGTTACTGTCTCTTACAGCCATTTTCAGTTCAAACATCTTGCCTACCACCATCCATCTTCTGCCTCCACCCATTGTCAAGGCATCTGTTTAACCTTCTGGTTAGTTAAAATGTCTTCCACAATCCCTGTGCAAAAATTAAACCCCAGGCAGGAAAAATGCAGCTAGCAATTCCCTGGATTCTCCAAGTGCTGTTAATACAAGTCAAACATTCCTCCTATAAAATGAGTAAATGAATAAAAATGCTCTTTTTGACTCTGCTTAACAACCATGCTGGACTTGGTATGAGCCACTTGCCAAAGTCCACAGGACAGAGCAAAGGAAGACTTTTTTCCCTCTCCTCCCACCTACACTCCTGGCTAATGCTTTGAAAATCGGAGCGACATTGTTCCATGCACATGAAAACAAAGATGCTTCCTGTAGAACTTTTCATTTTGCTGTGCCTCTGATCCTAGTCTGCAGAAGTGAGAGTTTTGGTCCAGGAGTGGTTTATTGCCTTGCACGTTTATGTGGCAAAGCTCTGCCATAGTCCTGAGGAGCGTGGGATGAAATGTTTGGAGCTCCTGGGTGACTTCTCAGTCATGGCTTTGGTGCAAGGCTGATCTCATTTCTGTTAACTCAAAATTGCAGCTTGAAATCCCGGAACTATTTTTTTATCCACCAAATGACAGATGACCCTGCACCCAGCCAGCAGCTCTGCCAGGTAGGTGCAGCCCTTACTCCTTCCCATACCCTAGATCCCACAGAAAACTTAGAGAAATGATCTCTTTCTGTTATCTTTTAAATGTTAGCAACAGAGAAGTAAATTGGACGCATTGGTCTATTACTCGCTTATCGCTGCTGAGAAATACATGTCTGAACAGCTGTCAAGGTAAAAGCTCAGCTGTGTGAATCATTAAAACCGCTTCTCAGCTCACCACCGGTAAGTTTGAAGATAACAGCTAAAAAATATATGTCCATGCAGTCTCCCATTAGCTCTCCTCATGCTCGTGGGCTATTTAGGCAGCTTAACACAAGATTGATCTTGCTGTTTGGCAGTGCAGCACGAGGCACGGGCAGAAGCTGTTTTTTCCCTGCAGCTACAGAGGCATTCAAACACCACAGCCTGGCTGTGTGATCCAAATTTGATGAAAGAGATAGTTGACAATTATTGGCCTGAAGAGGGGATTATAGATCAAGGTTTACCTCTGAGTCACACTCTTGTGCGTTTGCACTCATACATATCTGTACCTGTGCACACACATTTGCTGCAGGAATGAGAAGAAGAATGAGATGGCCCTTCAGAAGAAGATGCTCTACAGCTCTCTGCTGTCTCTGGCCCTTACCTTTATTTATTTAACCTGAATCCTCCAGCAGCTGTGTTTCACTCCTGGAGAGGAGCAACAGTGATTTTACAGTCTGTCTTTTACTAAACCGTCCAGTCATTCTGAATGAAGAAAATTCTGCCTGCTTTTTAAAATAAGGGCTTGCAATTTTATTGAACAGATGCTAGTATACAAATTGAAAAGATGCATGGCCATTTTGAAAAAAAGATATTTCCGTTTACAGGAATTGAGCAGTGATAGCTCACATGCAATCCACATACTACTGCACACTTTTGTGATATCAGTCTGTTGCCTGTATTTCCTCTGCATCTATAGTGTAATCCCAGACAGATGTGCAGCTTTGCTTAAAAATTACCCTGAGTTTCTATTACAAAATCCTATTTTCTGTATGTTTTAGAGATTACCTTGGTGTTATTCTGGCTTCAGCTTTCTGCCTTTTATTTTGGATGCCATAAATTTTGCTGACATTTTTATACTTCTAAGCTCAAGGATGAATATTGTTCATTTAAAAATGCAATTTGGCATAGGGATTAATCTATAATGGTCAGAATTTGACAAAACACCACAGCTGGAGTAGTAATGATGGCTTTAAGAAATTATATAAGCCTTTTTATTACATGTTTTAATGGGCTTACATAGGACAGTACAAATGCCAAAGTATTTGTACAGGGGATGGCAACGGCACTGGAGCAATAGAGCAGATGTCACTGAGAGAGACTTTCATCTGCAAGCACTCAGTGAAAAGCTCTCTCCAGGGGAAGAAGAGATGCAAGCCAGAGCACTGGGGCTGCTAGGGAGAAGATCAGCAGCAAAATATGCCAGGTAGAAAATTCACAAACAAATTAAGACCAATAATTAATGTACTGTGCACTTTTTCTACAGTCTGTCTTGCCGTGATGTTTGATATACTGGCATGTGTCTGTACAATTTATGCCTCATTAAAGGCAATAGGAAACAATAAAAGCTGGAAGTGGCTGGCAGCATCCCTGAAGGACTTGATGGGTGAAAAGCAGCTTTCATAGGATAGGAGGCATGCAAGAATGTCCTGGACCAGTATACAGGCCAATTAATAATATGCATCCACCTTTAATAAAGGTCTCAGCCATGTGTCTGAAAAAATCCCATTTTTTTCAGGACACTAAATTCAAGATCATTGTCTTTTCCTGTAACAAAAAGGTTGCTTTTTAGAACTATTACCATGTGGTCAGCCAATCCTCTCCTCCAGCTGGTTGCATTTTAAATGGCTTAGATACAATCCTAACGAGGAGGAGAGAAATGGCCTTGCCCTCAGCAGAAAAGATTCTACAGCTCCCCTGCAGCTGAACAGCCTGTCTGGGAGCAGACGGTGAGGATAAAACTGAGTGCTCTTCCCACAGGCTCCTTTCAAGGCACTTTGCCCTCAGTGGCATGTAGAGCAGCATCAGTGATGCAGAGATACTGGTATCAATTCAAAGTGGAATAACCTTCTTAGCCAAGAGTTTGTATATAGGTTAGGTGTTGCTGCAGGGCTCATCCTTTCAGCATGTGTCTTCCTGCAGCATGTCTGCCTCCGTCCTCAGCTATGGATGTGGAAAGCAAAGGCCAGTCTGATGTTTCGAAGATGCTCTGGGAAGGACAGATTGGGGTTTGTGATGATGCAGGCACCTCTACAGGCATTGCTTCAGGGGATGAACACTCCAGCCAGGCTAATGCTCATGGTTGTGCCCCAGCTCCTCCTTGCTTGCAGGCTCCTTGTTAGGAGGAGATCCCTTTGCCAGAATTCATTGAAATTCTTCAGGAACAAGGTAATTTCTCTGTAATCTGACAGGAGATAAAGTACATGGTCCCAAAAGCATAAAGGCTTTTTTTTGAAGGGCTTGCTTTTTGCCTGCTGCTCTCCTGGTGTCAAGGCTGGAGGCAAAGCCGGTGGCTACAGAGGAAAGCCTGCTCTGTCATCTCCCCACAGTCCAGTCAGTGTAGCAGAGGCAGCACGGAGGAGAGGACTGTCTCAGAGGACAGCTGCCTTCCCTGCAAGGCAAAGGAGAAGCTGTGGCTTCTCATGAGCCGTAGCTGGGTCAATGCCAGACGCCAGGCAAGCAAAGGAACCTCCTAGCTCAAGTCCAGGACACCAGTGCAGGCACGGGGAGACCTCAACACTGGGACCTGCAGCTGGAAGATGAAAAATTTCCCCCTAACTTCTCACTCCTCCCTCAGGCTTAATGTGTAGGAAATAAGATGATTGTTGATGTATAGTGATGGGAGCCTTGAGGAATTGAGGGCTTTTTGCTCAATCTCTGTGCCGAAGTGCTCAGTCTTACACTGCAGAGACAAACAGCAACAAGATTGCTCTCAGCAACCCAGACAAGAACATTTTAGTTCATAATTGTGGATGAGATGCAAAAGGATGAAAAAGAGGGAAAACATCTGTTCGCATAGAGTTTATTGCTGTTCATTTAAGAGGCCCATTAGATGCTAGAAAAAGCTATTTATCCTTCTGTTCGAGGCAATTATCCTGCTGCAAGTCTCTGTGGAAATTCACCCTGTGATTATTCTTGGAGTGATGGACACTGCAGATACACTCACCACACAGAAAAAAAGTGTGGATCTTGCCCACCAAAGCTTATGGAGGGATTTTCAGGAGCAGGGTAGCCAGTGCCTCTCAAGGTCTTCAACTTACACTTTACCCCTGTGGGGAGGTGGATCATTTCTTGGAGTATTTCCCTGGACTTGAGCTGCCTCAGCTCCTTTATTTCAAAAATCAAAAGGAGCTTTTCATTAGAAGTACACCCAAAAGTGAGATTGCTCTTCTTGTAGCCACCATCACAGCAATATGGGGGTGCAAGAGGCCCAAATCCAGTTCTTCAAATGGCTCAAAGGAGATCAGCTGTCCTACTGACCAGGAAATCATTTGGCTCACCAGGCTAAAAAGGTCTGTGCAGAGAAGAGGCTTCATCTCCTTGAAGCCCAACCATGCATTTGTTTGGCAAAGAGGAAGGCAAGTGTGAGTGTGTTGTTTCATCCCTCCCCCCTCTCCTCTGGCCTCATGAGGCCTTTTCATAAGAGCTTGGCAGTGAAGCATCTTGACTATGTCAAGAACTCTTGGAAAGCTAAGGTGGGGGCAGCACTGACTGTACCAGGAACTCCTGCTGCCTGACCAGGGTGGGAGATGACAGCAGGAATAATTAGTCATCCTCTGACAGCCTTAGAACATTCCATATCTGAATCATAGCTCAAGTGGAACAGTACCATCCTCACTGGAATTTCAAAAATTCCAGTAACCACTAACCCAGATTGCAGCCAGGATGAAAATTTACCCATGACTTAAGCCAGCCAACTCATAACCCTACAAACAGCAGTCCTAAGACAGACCCTTTGAGCCCTTCTGGGCCGCAACGAACTGCATCAGTATTTCCCTCCATGTGGGATGCCCCTCAGAGTGCCTGAACTGTCAAGTTTGTGAAATTCAGGGAAGTGTTGCCTAACAACAGAACCTGGGCTGATATCCCCACTACTCGAGGCTCAACCCTCCCCACTCTGCACACCCACTGAGAAATGCCAAAGAGGCATCAGACACAAGCATTTCACTGAATCTTGAGGGGAACTTTTTTATAGGTATACCTTTGTATTTATACATTATATATCCATGTCTGCGTGTGTTACCTTTGTACTTTTGGATACACATATCTCTGTGTGCATCTTGACTTGAACAGCCTATAGTAAATAGAGTATACATGTTATTATCTTGAATCCATAACTGTTATTATTGTTATGTTCATAGCTGATCATTGTTTATTCTAACCTTCAAGTGCTGTTATGATTAAGTGCTGCTAAATCCTTTAGATATAAATCATTGACCAAGTCTGAGCCTAAGATTGGATTCAGCCATGTCCAGGTTCCTCTCTGAGAAGGAGTTTGGAAAGTAAGGGTGTCCACTCTGAACCTTATGATCCAATGGAGGGTCTCCCTTACCCATTTTTACATCCCTGGCCTCCATATAAGTCACTCTAAATTGATTCTAATTCAATTTTCCTTCATATGCATTATCCATGCACTAAGTAGTAAAGTGAGCCTTGCCATCAAACTTTGTCTCACTTTTGCAAATTTATATGAAAGTTTGGTTTTGCCAATATCTTTGATGGTGAATCTTTAAGTGACCTAAAGCACTCATTTTTGTAACAGCAACGCTGTCTCCATGGCTGTAGTGCATTCTGTGAGAGTGGGTTGTTTTTCAGACCTCCAGGTTAGCCAAAATGCTGACTGAAGGTGCATATGCAGGTGTTTCAGAAACACCAAGAGCTGGCTTGGTTGCTTAATTATCTGGTGACAGAGAAAACAAACAAGCTTCCTCTGTTTGGCTCATAAATGTAAGGAAAGGCTAATGTAGGCCTCAGATATCAGCTGGTTGACTGTGACTTTGCAGAAAGGCAGGAGATGTGATAATGACAGGAGCACAGCATGTGATATACACAGTGCATGTAACACACAACTCTTACAGCGTGAGAAATATATTGTCCCCATGGTAGGTAGAACAGGAACAGAGAAAAGGGATGTGGGACAGTCTTCTCCTAGTGCTGGCTGCTGTCAGTGGTGTAAGACAGTCTCAAAGGATAAAAACAAAACACAAGAAAAATATTCCCTTGAAACTTTTTTTACTTTTGGAAATACCATTTTATCCCACTTTCTTCTCACCCCAGCCCCTCCCTTTCTTCATAAGGATGGTTTTGACTAATGTGTGTTTCCTCTCCAAAATATGTGATTTTTACTTCTTCATTGAGAAAAACAGACCTGGAAGGAAAATTCCCAGGAAGAAAACAGTCCATTTCTAATACCTGATCACCCAGAGTGGTGTGTGGGCTTGCCAGAAGCCATGCCAGGCAGTGGGCACATGGGCCAGGCTGCAGCCCCACAGGAACCCCACCACAAGATATCCAGCCTAGGCACAGCTTGAGAGGCTGGGGGGATCACAAGTCCCCACAACACGAGGAACAGAGGACACTTGGCTAGCCAAGACAGTGATTACCCTTCCAGGAAAAACTCTGGGACATGCTGCTATAGCAGCAGCTTTGTCTAGGATTATAATTCCTTATTTCATGTTAACAGCTTCTGGTATGCTGCTACCTTCACATTTCTATTTCCTCAATGTACTTTTTTTAAGAATACTTCATGAATAACTGATTCATAATTATTTTTTTAAGCTTTATTGCAGCACCCAAGTCCTCCAAGCCTTGTAGGTATGTGAGAGCCTGATAGGCACCCAAAATTTCCATTGAATTCAGCATCACTGCATTTGCTCTTTGAGATGCACTGTGCAGGTCTCTCTCGGCAACTCCTTGATCCAACATCTCCCTCTGGTGGAAAATACGGAGTAAAGCAGGATAAAATAGATCATCGTACAGCATAACATACTTACTTGAATGCCATGAAAACAATAAAAATCTCGGTCCAGGCCGTGATGTTCTCACTACATCTGTTGCTAATGAATTTGAATGCTGCCTCAAATAGTCCTCGACTGAAAAAGAATGGTAATGAAGGGTGAGTGACAATTTTCCTGTATTTTCCAGAAATTTGGCAAATTCCTTTCAAACAGAGGCAGAAGCCTGTGTGAAGACAATATAGCTTTATGGCATTTTTTCTGTGAAAATCAACAAAATTCCCTGGTGCAGAAAACTTTCTTTTGTGCTCAAGCCCTAAAATTCATCATACATCCAATCTGCTGTCTGCAATTGGAAGGATTGATAAAAATGTCTCAAAATATAACTGTTTTCTTTCTATACCATAATTACACCTGTGAAGTTCCATATGAGCGTGACAGATTGGTTGCCATCTGCCAGGGGTGCCTATTCAATGTAGATCAGAAAGTAGAGATAAGAAGGAAATACTCAAGTACAGTCTGGATAGCTTTAGTCCACACACACATGGGCTTAAGTGATAGCACAGGGATAAAATGCTCTGCACAGGTGACAGCTAAGTCTTTGTAAGGGCACCTTTCATCACCATGGGAGGTCAGGGAGGTTTAATGAACCTTTCTCTCTTAATCCTCTCCTACATCCGAGTGTTTCCCTGACACTTGTTCTGTGATTCCAGAAGAAAACTATGGAGCTGATGCAGCAGCACAGAGAGATTTAAGATCAAAATGGAGTTTTGAAAATTCTTCAGCTGCTGGCTCAGCTTCAGCTCTAACAGAGGCCACATCTTTGCTTCAGCTTTTTGCAAGAACCTTGGGTGAGGAGCAGAAACTCAGGGATGGGTGATGAGATATTGCTAGTGACTGACACCCAGGACTGGGCAGCTGAAGCAAGAGAGGACTCATCTCAACAAACTTCAGTCACCTAAAGCCTAGAAGCAGTGTCAGTGATCTGGCTTGCAGGCACTTGAACAGTGTGACTCCCCTTTGTGGGCAGGTGTATATTTGGCACAGGGCAGCATGACTGTGGGTCTAGGATATATTTTAGACTATTTAAATTTTTCATGCCCAGCAAGAAAAATGAGGGAGGGATATGTAGTTATTCCTGAAATATTAGGACATAGTCCTGGCAAATTGAAAACTTCTGGAACAAAAAGCTGAGGCTCGTGAGTAGGGTGCTCAGACTTTGTATGGCATGCCCTTAGTCAGGGAGAAAACCTCTGTGAGAAAGAGTAAGATTTAAAAAGGAATTTCAAGCTAGAGACTGGGGAAGTGAGGAGGAAGGGAGGAGCAGAGGTTCTTGACAGCATGTCTTTGAAGTTGCCATTTTGACCTCTTTATAACCACAAGTAAAAAGGAAACAGCAAGGTGCAACATGGACAAACAAAGTCCCTTTTAGTGGGGCACGGGAGCTGGAGCTGTTGAGCTGAATGTATGCTTGTTTCTATTTGCTATAAGCATGAAAATAAGATATGGGTCTAAAATCCTCAGTTTCTATATAAGGGTATTGAAATATCAAAGACATTCCAGAAGAAAGATAATTACTGGCTCATTGTAATAGCATGTTAAAAATTACATGGGAAAGAACCAAAATAGATCCTGTTCAAATGAGGAAAAGGACACGAACTCTGTCAAATTAAAAGCAGAAACAGAAAGGCAGACTAAAAAAGATTCTCAGGAAATAACTTGCTACTAGACAAAAAGCCTTCTCTATCCTGGCAGGAGCAGGGAGCCTGCTGGAGGGTTCTGCAGGTGACCAGGGTGTGCAGTCAGCAGATGATCAGGGTGGCAAAGGAGTTTCAGAGAAAACAAGCCCTAACACAACAGCTGAACAGATTACTTGTGTCTGTGTTCAGCACAGAAATGCTTAGTCAAATTCCCACGGCAGAACTGTTTGTTAACGGGATAATACAGAGAAGCTGCCTCAGATTGAAGGGCCATTAGATGAGGCTTTAGAACCAGTTGATGCAAGGGATAGTAACAAATTCATGAGAAGCAGATGTTACTCATTTGTGGGTTTTTAAGGCATGTTGGAATATGGAATATTGGAAATTGTTGCACTATAAGAGCTGGTGTATAAGCTTTTACTTAAAAAGGCCAAAGAAAAAAGAAGATGGCGTGTGATACAGTTTTAAGTGACAGTGAGGGAACTAGAGAAATGCAAACCATAAATCTGACATCTGTAGCAGGCAAACAGCAAAAGCCATGGTAGTGGAATGGTTGCAAGGACAGACACAGACTAAGAGGGAAGAACTGGCAGAGCTTTGCAGAGGGGACCTATGAAGCTGTGCTCCACCACCCTCTTACGTCTTCAGAGGAAACAGTGAAGCTGCAGACTGGAGCAATCTGCTTTATACGACCTGCTCTGCTTCTGGAAAGCCTTTAATAACATCTGTCACTCATAAAGAAGCTAATCTGATGTGGAGTAAGAGGGAAGATCCTCTCATGAGTCAGCAACTGCATACAGGATAGAGACAAGGTAAGGATAAACCATCCATTCTTCACAGTGGAGAGAAGTCACCAATGGCATCTTAGAGGGAGAGTGGTAGGGCCAGTGCTCATCCACATACCCATCAGTCAGGCAGTAAATGGCTCAATCTGCTGGTGGTACCAGTTTATTCAAGGTCGTAAAATGCAAGTTTGCATGCAAGGAGCTGCAAAAACCATCCCAAGAGTCTGGACAAAGTAATGGCAGGAGAAATTCAGTGTGGCTAACAGAAGAGAAAAATACCTCACAGAGCTGGGAGGAAGACCCCTTCACTACTCAGCCTCATTTAGTACCAGTCAAGACAGATATCTTGGAGTTAGGTTGTCAGTTAAATGCTTATTAGTGATTATAAAGCATTTTACTATATTATGAAGGGAAGAGAAGTCACAGAGTCGTAGAATGGTTTGGGTTGGAAGGGAACCTAAAGGCCATCTATTTCCAACCCCCCTGCCATGGGCAGGGACACCTTCCACTAGGCCAGGTTGCTTAAAGCCCCATTCAACCTGGTCTTGGACATTCCAGGGATGGGGTCCACAGTGTCTCTGGGCAAACCTGTTCCAGTGACTCACCACTCTCTGAGCGAAGATTTTCTTCCTAATACCTAACCTAAACCCACCCTCTTTCAGTTTAAAGCCATTTCCCCTTGTACTGTCACTACATGCCCTTGTAAGAAGTCCCTCTCCAGCTCCCTTGCAGCCCCCATTAAGTACTGGAAGAGTGCTGTAAGGTTTCCTCGAAGCCTTCTCTTCTCCAGGCTGAACAACCCCAGCTCTCTCAGCCTGTCTCCACAGGAGAGGTGCTCCAGCCCGCTGAGCATCTTCATGGCTCTCCTCTGGATTTGCTCCAGCACATCCACATCTTTCTTATATTGGGGGCCCCAGAGCTGGATGCAGGACTCCAAGTGGGGTCTCACAATAGCAAAGTAGAGGGACAGAATCACCTCCATCAACCTGCTGGCCATGACTCTTTGATGTAGATGGGGATATGCTTGGTTTTCTGAGCTGCAAGCACATATTGAAGGGTCATGTTGAGATACTCCTCAACCTACACCTCCAAGTCCTCCTCAGTGCTGCTCTCAAACCATTATCTGCTCAGCCTGTATTTGTGCATGGGATTGCCCCAACCCAAGTGCAACACCTTGCATTTGGCCTTGTTGAACTTCATGAGGTTCACACACATCTACAGCCTATCAAAGTCACTCTGGATGGCATCCCTTCCCTTCAGCATGTTGACCTCACCACACAGCTTGGTGTTACTGGCAAACTTGCTGAGGGTGCACTTGATCCCATTGTCCATGTTGCTGGACTGGCCCCAGTACTGACCCCTGAGGGGTGTCTTCACTTGAGACATCAACCCCTACTTGATGCTGAGGACAAGGTCCAGCATAGCACTTCTCCTTGTTGGCTCCTCTATCACCTGAAGAAGGAAGTTCCAGGAACCTCCTGGATGGTTTATGTCCTGTTATGCTGTCCCTCCAATACTGGGGAGGTTGAAGTCCCTCATGAGGACCAGGGCTTGTGAACATGAGGCTGCTCCTGTCAGTCTATAGAGGGCCTCAACCTCTTGATCCTCTTGGTTGGGTGTCACCAATGAGCATTATAAATGACCTGTAGCAGACCCCTAGTATAATGTCACCTGTCCCTGCCCTACCTGTGATCCTGACCCACAATCTCCTGGTCAGCTCTTGACCCATCCCCCAGCTAAAGCTCCCTGTACTCCAGCTGGTCATTGACATAGAGGACAACCCCCCTTCCTTGTCCTCTCTCTGCTGTCCTTCTTAAAGAGCTTGTATCCTAATTGATGTCACTAATTAAATACAAAGTTCATCCCCTATCATGAGTACTGTGTGCAGTTCTGTCCCTCCATCTTCAAAAGGGTATGTTAGAGTGAGAAAAGGTATAAAGACAGGCAACAAGGATGACCAAAGATATAGGATCATTTTATGTGGGTAGCAGCTACCATGTAATCATGTATTACATAAACCAAGATTCTTCAAGGAGGGAAAGAAGAGTCCAAGAGGGGGTGTGGTGGAGCTTTATAAATTCATGAAGGATCATGGAGAATAAGTAGTCACCACCTCTCAAAAGATGCAAGAAAGGGGTATCAAAAGATATTTCCAGGTTCAAGACAAAGAGCTCTGCTTCTGGGAAAAGAAGTGTGTCCCTTTACAGACTCTGTTTTCAGAAGGTGTTGGGAACTACAGAAGCACCACACATGGTTTTAGAAGCAAGTCAACAAAAGTGTAGATGATGAATCATCTAAAATACCAAGCTACCCCTCAGCTGAGGAAGACCCTAGGCTAGAAATGGCTGTCCCCTCTGCTGGCCATGACCAGAGCAAGGACACCAGACTGATGGGTTCAGCTGAACCTACTTTGATTCTTTTAGCAACCAGACAACTTCTAGAAGTAAATGACAAGAAACCCCATGCCCCTGCAGAGCAGAAGTGCACAACCACAGCTCTAGTTTCTTATGGGGCTATAATCACCCTGTTAGCATCACTGGTGTTTCTTCCTCCAGGGTAAGCTATAGTGTTTGCTATTTTTAATATTAAAATAAAGACTAAGAAAAAAATAGCCTTTTCTCCTGTTTTTTCCATGTATTTTTATGTTCTGTGTTAGCTGAGGACAAAGCTGCAGTTTGACAGGCCCTAAACCAACACTACTGCCAAAAGCAGCAGCTCTGCCCTCTCATATCACTGGAAAGGACAAATGGGGGGGGAGGGTGGAGGGAGGAATGCAAAATTAGCCTTCAGAGCTGACAAAAAGAGGGCAAGGCTGCTGAAGGCAGGGCTGGCTTAGGCTGGTCCCAGGCGCTTACTGACCTCTAATTTAATTTGGGGATGTTTCTTCTGACAGCTGTCCCTTGCAAAGGGTAACTGTCCTCATCCCTCCTGAGAACTGCAGAAGTTGGCAGCCATGACTGAACACGGCCTTTCTTGGCCCTGTCAGGCCATCCCAAATGAAAGAAAACCCCTTGTTTATGAAAGGAAACACTACAGAAGTGACCTCTGCTCCATTATTAGAACTTTATTTATTAGTTAATTTTAATCACATAAATTCTTGAACTATTTTGACCAGTTTTGTAACCCTAAGGACAAAAAAAATAGACGAAAGTGGATGGTAACGCTCTTAAATTAACCATTTTAGATGTAATGAGTGGTTTAATCATTAAGTCAGACCTGTACTTTGTTGGTAAGATCCAGTTTTGGGGAGCGATTATCTTCAGCCACATCAAAGAGTTTGAATTACTGAGGGGAGTGTAAAGCCCATCTCAGCCTTTGCCATAGAGTGAGATGGTCTGGGCTCTGGTGACTCAGCTTTCTTACAGTGGAGTAGCTTGCCCATGTCCAGACAAATTTGTCTTTAGTGTTTATCTAGTCTTAAATATCTCTTTATGAAATCAATGCTGGTGTTAGAATCCCTGTTGATTTGTCTCCAATTTACTCATATCAGCTGTTGCAAGGAAAGCAGACAGTGTTCATATGAAGTAGAAAAGAGATGTTTGCATTCCCAAGCCCGCTCTGAAAAATTCTCTTCTGTGGAACACAGGCCATATCAATGTTGATATGCGGAGTGGGGAGTGGAAATCATCTTGTGAGAGCAAAATCTGAGGGGCTTGGAGGAGAAAAAAAACAAGTTTTCAATCAAGCGTGAGAAAAGATGCACAAAAAACCCTGCAGTTCATTTGGGGCAATATTAGCAGAATCTTTAAGTTCCCTGAGGTGTAATATGAGCAAATGCATATGAGCAAATGATCAGTATCACAGCCCTGCTCTTAAAATCACTGTTCCTGACAATGACTTAACATTACTTTCTGTAAGACCTGACCTAGAGCACTGTAATGCAGCACTCTGTGGGGTTTTCTTTTCCTTGTAAATCATATTGACAATGATAACATTGGTTAGCAATATGGCAGGAGCAAGGGCAATACTAGATTAGATTTAGTCCAAGAGGAGAGAACTGATTTTTACTGAATCTGAACCTAGTGTATCTGACACTCTTTAGATGCAGAAATGCTAAATTGATGTTATTTGTATTATACTGCAGCAATGTGATCCCTGTTATGTGATTCTTCTTAACATGAGGCTAGGACAAATGCCCATGGCAGAAACAATACCAGATAGAGGGGATGAACAGCTGGACTAATACTTGGATCAGCCCATCATGCCTTTCCAAGGTGGTAGCTGGAAGCCAGGTGAGATACCACTGAGTAGCTGCAATGGCACAAGTTGTTGACTTAGTTTCCTTTTATTCAGTAATGGAGTGAAATCCAAGCTGCCACTAGGAGATGCAACACTAGCCTGCCCTAAATTGAAAAGGAGTCTCCGGGATTCAAAGCTTGGCCCTAGATGAAGAGCCTTGCAGGGCTGCAATGCACTCTCCCACCAGGCGAGCAGCCTCTTTGGCTGTGCCCCTGTGCACTGAAAAACCACCTGCTCCATGCCCATAGTTGTGGACCACTGGGAGCTTAACTCCTCCTTGGCTCAAAACTTCTCTCTGCAGTCTCACACACTGCCTGGATGGCCTCAGGCCCACCTTCACCTTGATATCCTGAGCTTCCTGCAATGAGGCCTCAAGGGAGCAGCATCTGTCAAAGATGTCTTTGGTAGTGCCAGGGTCCGGGGAGAGACTCCAGCTCTCCTTTTCCCTGGTTCCCCCCAGGGTTACCCTGTGTATCCCTGGGTAAATGTAAGTTAAGCCATCCCCATCCCGGATGAAGTTTTTCACCCAAGGAGCATGAACTTGGAGTACTTGTCCCCTAACAGGGAAGAGTTTCTTGTCCCCCACCAGCTGGTGGGCTCCAATGCCTGTGCAGTTGACAACGATGTCATATTCCCTGTGCAGCTCCCACAAGTCTGCAACTTTTCTGTTGTACATCTGGACGCCAGCTGCTTTCAACCTGCAAGAACAGTCCAGAAGTGAGGCAGAAAAGAAAGCTCTAAACCCACATGTAATTATTATGAACACTAAGTAAATTATAAGATAGATTGCCTTTGCCTTTACATACTGATAAAACCATACAACAGATGGGACAAGAAAGTAAAGAAAATGCCATGGGGGTTCTGTTTGTCACTTGTCTGATTTGATCTCATCAAAGCTATTTTTTAGCTTGGTTGGGCTGGAAAAGATACAGCAAGTTGATCGGTTTCAGAGAAGAGTCTGGCAGAAGACCCTAGGCAGTCAGATCCTCATGGTCTCATTGATTCATTTCTGTAACCAAGCTTTAACAGCTCAAGCAAGCAGAAAAACGATAGATTTATTTACCAACTTACTCATGCTAGTGACAGAGCTATTGCCCCATGCCCCTTCTAATGCGCCTGTTATGTGCTATCACATCATTCCCAACTCACCTCCTGAGCAACATAATCATATAGTGCCATGTGCCAAGCCCCGAGACATCCATGCAAGCTGGGCAGACATGGCACAGAACCCCCAGGGAATTAATAATCTCCTAGAGCAGCATCCAGGAGTCATTCAGGACAGCTCAGAGCACTATACATCTGTCTCTTCTTGAGGTTGATTTTTGAGCTCAATTTCAAGCCAAATCCTTCCCTCAACTTGCCTGAAGTTTGAAGCCCTTCCCTCTGGAAAATCACTGGCAGGAGATGTAGCCACTGCATGCTGTCATCTAGATCCATTTGCTGGGGGATTTTACTGGGGAGTTTTAGCATGAGCAAGTCAGGAGACAGGTCTATGATAACAATGCACTAAGTGGGAAATCCTCTCCTTCACAATGTTCTAGCAGCTGGCAAAGTCATCAGCCTCACTATAAAGGCAGTGGTTTCCCACAAAGCAGTGAGTGAGCCAAGATCCAGATGCTGATGCTCTGAGGCCTGGTGCAGCAGGACACTGAAGCTGCCTGGGAAGAACAGAGTAGGTCTCATGCAGCAGCTTGTCTGGGCAACTTGCTGGGAGAGCTCCTAAGTGTTATAACTGGGACTCTGTCATCATGCCATAAAAAAACCACCAATAAAAAAACTGCTGAAAACTCTTGAATTCAGGCAAGCAAGTAGGAAAAAATTCCTGAAGTCTATTTTTGGACCAGCAAGGTGGGCACAAAAACAAGTTTCCTTGTGGATTGCCAAGGTCACTAGGGATTTGAGAATTAGTTACATGTTTAATATGCTCTCACTTCTCATCACCAGGGAGAAGAGAAAGAAAAAGAGCTTGATCATCTCATTGCACTACACCCTTTGAGAAATAAGACTATAGCAGGAATGAGGAGAGGACAGAAATCACAGGGCAGATACTAAATGGGTTGTACAACTTAGTTGTCTTGCAGCAGAAATTGCTTCTGTTAGGCAATGAAACATGACAGAGAACATGTACCAAGTAGATGGCATAGACCTCACATGGCACCGGTGCCACAGGAGTACTCCCAGCCTAGCTGGCTGCTAGAACAAGAAATGTTTTTTCCACATTTTGCAGTGCGATGAAAGGCACCCAAGTAACCAGCCGAGCTGGCAATTTGTACCTTGGTGTCAGTACACACCTCTTTACTTAACCTCAAATCAGCTTGCAGCCTATCATTTTCTCTCAATCGGAGA
The DNA here is from genome assembly GCA_013401175.1 of Xiphorhynchus elegans. Taxonomy (NCBI): domain Eukaryota; kingdom Metazoa; phylum Chordata; class Aves; order Passeriformes; family Dendrocolaptidae; genus Xiphorhynchus; species Xiphorhynchus elegans. The sequence continues at coordinate 159,211 of VZUH01087622.1, read as the reverse complement.
CAGCTATTTGCTCACTTTAGAGTACTTAGATGGATTAAATACACATCCCAGGTGTCAAAGCTGTTTTAGATCTGCAACCTATCTCTCCTACAGTTCTCCAAAATCCATGTATTTTGAGGAAACTTAGAAATTTGAAAATTGGCAGATTTTCTAACTTCGGTGTCATTCCAGGCATGAACTCTGAAGCCACAACTCCTCAGAGTGAATGCATCACCCATCTTATGCAGACAAACATTTTCAGAAGGTTTCTTACAAGATGATGCTATTTATTAACCTTTTTTTCCACCTGACTGGATTAAAAAATTATTCCAATTGTTGACCAAATTTGAGATTAATTGGTCCAGTCACTTCTTAAGTGCAAGGTCTTCACAGATAAGACACCTTCCTAGACATGCCTATTCTCTCAGCCACTGGATGTATCTTCAAAAATAGAGGGGTATTATTTGGGAAGTTTGACAAGTGAGGAGCACCCAAACATTTCCTTAGGACATGGCAGGTTCCTGATGTCTCTTCAAGGTCTAACTAGCAAGCACAGCCCCTGTGGCTATGTTGGTCCTTTGCCCAGGGCCGCTCACACTCCAAGCCCCCCTGTACAGACACACTGGAAGAAAGTAGACATTGCATAAACGGGGCCTTTCATATTTTTGAAAAATTGGGTGTTTATTTCCTGGGCTTCTCTTTAAGGAAGAGCTTGTTGCATTTTGCCCAGTGACAAACAGCATTCTTCCAGTTTTGTTCAAACCTAAGGCTCTCAAGGAGACCCTGTCTTGCCCCCAGTCCCTCTGTCTGGGTTTCTCTCCAATGCCCAGCATGCAGCAAAACCAACCTTTTCTCCAACCACAGCAGGTAGGTTGGACAGTCACATTTCAGTGTTGTAAAGGCTTGACCAAATTGGTGCTGTGGGAACTTTTGCAGTTCTGCTTCAGACATCGGTCGAAATCCCAGGACAACATCCGACCAGAAAGGTAACTCTTCCTTGGGAGTGCTTTTAAAGACCTGCCACCTAAATGGACACAGAGAAAAACCTAGAAAACTTCACTGCTAGAGCTTTGTCATGTTATGTGTCACGGCAACCTTAGCACAAACCCAGGAGCTCAGGAACCTGTTTCTGCTCATCAGTGCAGCTCTGCAAGGCTAACAGAAACAGGGAAACATTGCTGCCTGCTATTGCAATACCTGCCTGGACAAATAGGGAGAGGGGTGGCACAGCTGATCTTGAGGGTGGGCACACTGGGGTAAGTAAACTGCAGAGACATATTCCAGCAATAGTGTATGTACAAAGTCCACTCATACAGTGTCTCCGCCACAACTGCAGACACCTGGCAGGGCCACTTGCACACCTGTTCATAGTTCTTTGGGTACCCATAAAGCTACAGAGTGCTCAGTCTCAATACTCCCAAAGGGCAAAGTTCTGTGTATGTAACAGACAGCATAAAACACCCCCAACACACATACCCCAGTTGCATCCCTGTACCTAGCTGCTGAAGCTGGAAGATCCTGCAAGTCTCATCCCTGTGAAATCCACCCCTGCTGCAAGCAACTGGTGGATGACAGTGGGGAAAACATCAGTTACTAAAAGGTGTCTGGTGCTGGTCGTTCTTCAGTGTTTTTTCTGTGCACACCTATGCTTGAATTTTGCCTAAAAATACATTGTATCTGAGCAGTTGAAATGGTGTTTCTTGGGAATGCTGTTGTAAAAGCTACTCCATGAAGGGAATACACCTGAACTCCAGCAAGGAAAACCTCTCTGCCTGCTCCAGAACATAGCACAGACATACCAAAGACTGCCCCAGGGTGATATTCTTACCCAGAGACCAGGTGAATGCCAGCCTCTGATGCCTCGGCTGAGTTGCTGATGGCAAAAAGGTAAGTGAAGGTCTCTTTGAACCACTGCTTCTGGACGTGAATCGGTGTGCCTGCACATGAACGAAACCAAACATGCAGAGAGGAATAATACAAGGAAGAGAAGCATACAAATGAGTGTCAAGGATATGGGACCACATGGAACACAGGTCAACGCACTTTTTTTCCTTTGCTCACTGCTGCATGCCCAGACACATGGCTGCATCATGGGCAATGCCACATTCAATTGCACAAACCTGGGTATGTGTGAGGGATGAGCATCCCAGCAGCAACATCACTCGTTGTGTTAGGGCTGAACTGGTCTGAAAGGACCGTCACAGAGGAGCTGGGACAAGTCTCCACAATGCACAGTGCTGTGGAGAGGCCGATGACTCCTGCACCGACCACTGCGACCTTGGGTGCTGCCATCTCCAGGATACAGAGGCAGAGGAGACAGAAATGTACCTGCATTTGGAAACAACATATCAGATGTCACTATTATTCAGGCTGCACACCCTCATCAGGCTATGAAATACCCACACAAGATGTAACCTAAATTCCCCCACAGCAACTAATTGAAGATGAACTGCTGCACACAACCAGGCTAAGGTGAGAATTAAAAAAACATCAGCCTTTGATACGATGACAAACTTGAAAAGTATTTCACCAGCCACTATTTCATCCTCAGCACAGGAGCAAAGGGCAAGAGAAAACTATACATGCACCACTGGTGTTTTGGCTGGTTTGGGGCCAGGTTTTTTCAGCAAAACCCAAGGGAGTGAGGCACCTGCCAAGTTTTCAATCATGTCAGGTCCAAAATCATGGGGTTCTGGAGAAACTGGCTTTTTGGCACCATAAGCAAAAAGGTGGTTTGAATATTGGGATCTCCAGCAATGAGGTCTGTCTCTGCCTGGGCAGTGGAAACAAATTGCACAGGAGGCAAAAGGGTCCAGTCATTGTGGGAGATGCTTTTACTTGTTCCCCTGCTCCTGGGGGACGGCAGGGCTCCTGCTCTGATTCCAAAGACTGTGTCACCTGCTAAGCTCTATTCCAGAAAACAGGAATTCCAGATATTAAACACAATGCATACTTTCACAGAGCACAGCCTGGCTGTTTACACTCCCACATCCAAAAATTGTTCAGGCCATGATGCCTGGAAATGATGTGGGAAAAGTGTGGGAAGAGAAGCTACCTGTGTTCTGGGGAATTTTGTGCCCCTAGTGACTGAAAGTCTCAAATCCATTCTTGGCCCTTGTACCTGCCAGCATGGCCCACTACCTTGGACAGATCTGTGGGCATCCAAGGTTGCCATGCTCTCTCAGCAGCACATGGTGGTCCCCAGGAGCCAGCCAGTCTTGCTGCCTGAAGGGCCTGTATATTTGCCTCTTTCTGCCTTGCTTTATGTCCTGGAGTAGCTCCACTCCGCTCCTCAGAATTGTCAGCTGCTGACTGCTACTCCAGGAGGCACAGCATCTCTATTTTCCCTTGTCCTGGCCAAGTTTTGGATCTTGGCACCTCTCCTGGTGCGTGGCACACAGCTTCTGGTTGACAATCACCTGGCTGCCCATCCCAGTGAGGTGCCAGACTGTATGCCTGGCCACAGCCAGCTCATAAGTTTCACACTGGCAAAGGTGTGAAGCAGAACTGAATCATGCAGCTCAGTGCACCCTGCAAACTTCCTGAAGCCAGGACTAAATGGGCCCAAAAGAGAGAGACTGGGCAAGCTCAGAGGTGATAAATCCTTTAGCAGCTTTGAACCAGGTGAGTTGGGGTGTACCTGCTGGCTCAGGAACTCCTTCAAGGGGTTACTGCCAAAGGCTGAGCAGAGATCACAGAATATGCTGAGTTAGAAAAGAGCCATAAGGATCATCAAGTCCAACCCTTAGCCCTGCACAGGACACCCCAAGAATCATACGATGTGCCTGAGAGTGTCATACAAATGTTTCTTGAACTCTGGCAGGCTTAGTGCTGTGACCACTTACATGGGTGCCCAATCACCCTCTGGGTGAAGAACCTTTTTCTAATATCCAACCCAAACCTCCCTGACACAACTTCAGGCCATTCCCTCGGGTCCTATCACTGCTCACCACAGAGAAGACATCAGTGCCTGCCCCTCCTCTTCCCCTCACAAGGAACTTGTAACTGCAATGAGGTCTCCCCTCAGTCTCCTCTCCTCCAGGCTGAACAGACCAAGTGCCCTCAGCCACTCCTCATACGGCTTCCCCTCAAGGCCCTTCACCATGTTTGTAGCCCTCCTTTGGACACTCTCTAGTAGTTGAATATCTTTCGTAAATTGCAGTGCCCAAAACTGCACACAATATCCAAGCTGAGGCTGCCCCAGTGCAGCGCAGAGCAGGGCAATCCCCTCCCTCAATGGGCTGGCGATGCTGTGCCTGATGCCCCCCAGCTGGTCCTCCTGGCTGCGAGAGCACTGCTGACTCACATTCAACTTGTCATCAATCAGGATGTTGGGGAAGAATCTCCTCTGCCTGTGGCTCTTTTATTTTTCCCGGAGTATCTTATCTACCAATATTCACTCTTGGAGAGGATGCTAAGTGAGATGGACTTTTTTGCCCTTATGGTTCTGCTTTCTCCTACGGGACTTGCTTATCATTGACTGAATAAATCCAGCTTCACTAATTGCTTTCTGAGAACCTTTTCTGGAAACCAGTGCCTGCAGTTATAATGACAGGCTGGTTTCCCATCTTCCTGTGACTTTTGGCATATTTGAAGTAAATTTAGGCAAGACAGACTGTGCGGGATTATGATAGGTCAGGCTTATTTATGAGATCCTTGCTCATAACTCTTCACACAGCTTCTCACTTACTCCTGACTTACCCCTGAGGTTTTACTACTTAAAATTTGATGTCTCTACTATGTAGTAAGGGAGGGAGGAACAGGCAGTGTTGTCTGTTATTGCATTCCTTCTGCATCACAGCCAAGGGCTGTTACAACCCGTCTTCTTCCTCTCAGGGCAATGCTTAAATTTCTTGCTGTTAATTATCACATCTTCTTTCACAAACTGAGTACAGAAGTGCCCACACAGTGGGGAAAGAGGATGCAGTGGTGGGGTGGGGAGAGGGGGGTGGGAAATGCACTCTGAACCAGAACTTCTGGCCTGCATGGCTGACACCCAGAAACCCAATCTGGAAAGTGGCTGGGGGAAGGGAAAGGAGAAGAGAAAGGGAAGAAGGTAGCGGAAAGAAATGAAAAATATTAGTAACAATAAATTGGGGGTAGGTAGATCATAATTCTGTAATTACTTAGGAAAATTGATTCTGAGAAAGGTATTTAAACACATTTTTATTAACAAACCTTCTCACTCACTCAGCACTGGCAGCCGTGGAAATGGTGTGTGGCTCTCAGAGTGTCCAGCAAGCCTCCCAGCAGCCCATGGACAAGCACAGTCCTGCTTTTCCAGCAGCCCTGGAACATATGCAGTGAGTACATTATGCATCTGCCAGAGATGTGCACTCAGTTGTCCCTCACAACTCTCCTTTGCTGAAGCCCTTGGACCATGATAGAGATTGAATTTCCTGACTGACCTCCCTGTCCCCAGGGAAGAAAGAGGAGCTGTGGCTTGGTGGAGGTTCAAGTTTCAGAAGTCCTCCCAGTTCAGATGGGATTTTTGCAGACGAGCCGGTTCGATACCAACTGATCCCAATGTTGGAAAATCCAGTGAGGGCAGAAAGGGGCTGCTGACAGAGCTGGAGTCCACAGGAACGGCTCAGAAGGCCATGATAGGCACCCGTTCAATGCAGTGATTTTCTAGCACTTACTGCTGCAGTTCGGGAGCCTTCATGTGCGTGCCAAAAATTAACTGGGTGCAAAGCAGTTACACAGTTTGTACTAGCTGGGTACACAGCTTGTACCAGGGAGTGAAGCTCAGGCTTTGCAGAACCACTGACTTGCTATGAGTGCAAGGCTAACCTATGGCTCTGCCCTGGCAAAACAGCCTGCCTGCATCTTGATGGGCAGGGGGCACAGGAGGAGAAACTATTTTTAGCTGATGTGACAGCCCAGCTTAGTCCCAGCAGGGGTGACGAGTCTTGTCCTTTCAGACAGGCCTGTACTGAGGGTTTTGCAAAAAATCAGCATTTAAAAGGCAGATCAGTTGCAGTAACTGCTGGGGAGGGAAGTGAATGATGTCAGGTACTGTTTAGCACTAATCTGTCCCTTCTGAGTGTCAGAAGAATGGGGCAGAAGCCAGAGAGAATCACCTAGACCTGTAATTCCCCAGCAATGAGGACACTAGCTACCTGACGTGGGTTTCATGCCCCTACCACACTCCTGCTCCTCCCAGGCCAAAATGAATTATGTTTAAAAACACTGAGATATTTTGTGATGTGATTTCATCTCCCAGCTCAGGCAACAGAAGACAATGTCAGCCTCATATGATGCAAGGGGGTCCTTATTCTTTCTTGCCTCACACAGCTGTATGTCACCCCTAAGTGCCACTAACCTTCAGCTGTAACATCAGCCCAGCAGTGGATAACATGATCAATATGGTTAAATATACTGGTCCCCAGCACACACACACACACACACAAGAACATGCACATCTGCTTTCAGCTGCAGCTGCAGCCAGCAGACACAGCAGGCTGACCACTCTGAGCTTGTGACACAACTCGTCTGGTCTACCAAAATAAGCATATTTACACGCCCAAATAAACAGTGGAAAAAGCCCAGCTGAACTGTTGACCAGAAAATGGAACAGGAAGTAACTGAAGAAAACCAAAATCTGCTATATATAAGCCCTGTGGTTTTTGGTTTGGTTTTTTTTTTAAACTAACTCTCATTGTAATTAGGTACTGAAATACTGTTTGGAATCGCTTGCAGCCTGTGGTACTGGGAAGCAAAGGCTCCAGCCTTTCTGAACTGCTGGAGGGCCTCCTCAACCTCCAGGGTAGCTGCACCCACTGTCCCTGTGCCTGTGAGGAAGCACTTTTTCCCTTCCTTTTGTTTTGCTGACCACTTTGTTTATTCACTTCCTCAGTTTACAAGCACCCTTGGTGTTTCTTCCCTTCATATGACCCCAGGGAGGGGTTTTGCCAGGCAAAGACACGCTGCTGATAAAGATCGATCCATTCCTGTGCCTTTGCTGAGGAGGTGCTGGTTTTGGCCTTTTGACTCTGGCCTAGTCCCTCTTCTTCCATGCTGGTTGCTCTGCGAGATGTGAATTCGGGAAGTGCCGCAGGAGGAAGGGAGAGAGGGGAAGCAGGGAGAAGGGAAGCAGGGAGAGGGGGAAGCACGGAGCGAGGAAACCAGGGAGAGAGAGGGGAAACAGGGAGAGAGGGGGAAGCAGGGAGAGAGGGAGCAGGGAGAGAGGGAAGCAGGGGGAGAGGGGAGGAAGGAGAAGGGGGCGCAGGGAGAGAGGGGGGAAACAGGGAGAGAGGGGGAGCAGGGAGAGGGGAAGCAGGGAGAGAGGGAAGCAGAGAGAGGGGGAAGCAGAGAGAGGGGAAAGCAGAGAGAGGGGGAAGCAGGGAGAGAGGGGGAGAAGGGGGAAGTAGGGAGAGGGGGGAAGCAGGGAGAGAGGGGGAGAAGGGGGAAGTAGGGAGAGGGTGGAAGCAGGGAGAGAGGGAAGCAGGGAGAGAGGGGGAGAAGGGGGAGGTAGGGAGAGGGGGGAAGCAGGGAGCGAGGGGAAGCAGAGAGAAGGGAAGTAGGGCGAAGCGGCGGTCCCGGCCCTGCCACCCCAGCCGGGCCCCGGCCTGCCCCCGGCCTGTCCCCGGCCCCGTTCCCGGACTGTCCCCGCGGGGCCTCTCCCGGGGCAGCCCCGCGTCCCTGCGGAGCCCTGGGCACCCAACCTTTCCCTGTGCAGCCGGCTGTCGGTGCGGTGTAGAAGCAGCCCCGGCGCGGGGAGCAGGGGTACCTGGTGGGGAGCAGGCGGTACCTGGTGCGCAGCAGGCTCGCAGCGCGGCCTGCCCCGCCGGGCCCGCGGCCGGAGCGCCTCGGCAGGCGAGGGGAAGGCGCGGGAGGCCGGCCTAACCCTACCCCGGGCCCCGCCGCCGTGAGGGACCCCCCGTGCCCGGGCCCCGCCGCCGTGAGGGACCCCCCGTGCCCGGGCCCCGCCGCCGTGAGGGAGCCCCCTGTGCCCGCCCCGGCGCTGGCAGCACTCCCGCTCCGCCTGGACCCGCCAGGGCTGTGTCCCCTCCTCGGTGTTTCCCCAGCGCGCTCCGGGGCAGGCTCAGCGCTGCAGGGCACACATACATTGTGCTTTCCCCGTCCCTGCCTCCCTCGCAGGCAGCCCTGGGTGTTTGTGGGGCTGCCCCGGGGTGGCCGCAGTGCTTGAGCGGGGGTGGGAGCGGCTCGGGGGGGAACTCCGGCCATGGCGGGCCGGGGGGAGGTTTGGCCCTGATGAGCACGGCCAGGCAGGGCTGTTTTTAATCGCGAAAAAAAGGGTTTGTCACAAAACAAACCCCTCGGCGGGATCGCCGGGGTGAAGCTGTGTGCCGCATACCCCGGGTGGTTCCCTCCAGGGCGTTTTTGGCTAATATTTGGCAGCCTGAGCTCGGTCCCTGCACACGCTCAGCAGGTCGGTGTTTGCCGGCCAGTCCCCTCCAGCCTTGCCATGGATCTTCCAAGCAGGTGCCTTGTCTTTGTAGCCATTTAGACACAGACCAGCAGCCATCCGAAGGGCGTCTGTATATACAGCCACAGGGTGCACAACACACGGCAAACTCTTCTGGGCTCCCCATCTAGCTGTGCTCTCAAATGGTAAAACTAAAGCCACGGTGTAACACACTGACCTTTAAGATGCATATTTCTGTATTGTTTGGGGGTTTTTCCTTCAACAGTGAAAATGCCAAGGCATAATTCTCCCAAGTTACCGTGTAGCTTGGTTTTTCTGAGTGCTCTGACAATAGGGGATTAAGACAGAAGGCAGCAGAGGAACAGAGGTTTACTTGTTTAGAAAGGAAAGTGTTGATGGGCTTGGTGTACTGATTGCAAAAGGAACACTATTCTGAGTCATTGCAGGGTATCTGCAGTAGCTTTGGAGAAGATCCCTTCACAAATGGAAATTTCCTTCAAATATAAATGGAGGCCTCAGTGCCAGCTTAGATTAAAACTGCCTCCTACTTCTCCTACTGAGCTTCTACTACTCATTGCTTATAACTTTGCCAAATTTGAATGATTTGGAATGAAGTGTTCTATGACAAATGTTTGCACAAGGCTGAATATTTCAGGGAATTCCCAGTGTACCTTTTCCTGAGAATGAGATGCAGAAAATTCAAGCTGGTTTGGGATACCAAATCTTATTGTAACATTATTGAAAAAAATCTGCTATGGGCTACGGTATTTTGGGAAGGTGAACATACTGTGTTTTACTAAAGCACTATAACTAAACTGCAGCATATTTTAGAATGAGGAGAAAGCTTTGTTTGTTCTATGTAATCTAGAGTGTGACTTCCTACCACAAATGTTTATTTATGCAGGCATCTATGGGGGAAACAATTTCAACTCCTTACTGCTGCCATTGTTTTTCTTACCTCTGCTCTTCCCTAAAATGAACAGCACAATATAGAACCTCTTTGGTCTAACTCCCAGAGCCCTGATGAACTGAAGATCAGCCATTCTGTATTGAGGCCTTCAAGATGAGAGAAGTTTTTTGCTACAGATGTTGGTGCTCTCTTGTGAAAGATGAGAAGACAGACAAGGACAGACAAGCAGCTCTGCGTAACAACTCAACTGCTAAAGACCCCCTGGATGTTTGTATGTATTACTCTGTGTATTGTGCAAAGTATGTCCTTGGAGCTCTTTCCGAACCATGACTGGCAGCAGTGTTCCAGCACACCACCAACCCAGCTTGACCAGTGCTTAAGAAGTGTTTCCCTTTATCTTAGCATTCCCTTTGCTTTGTGTACTCTCCCGAACAGAGCTGTAATGATAAGTAGAAATGACCTCTCTGAAAACAGAAGTGCTGACCTGCTTCTAATCTTGTGAATAACATGAATCATTTATCTGCCACTTCTTTAACCAGTGCAAAGATCAAGTCAAGTATCAGTGTCCATGGCAAGTTACCATTTCAGCAAAGAGTTTAAGCTCTGCCTCATTTTGCTGTTTTCCCTTGTTATTTACTTACTTTTGGAGGCATTCTCTCAATATGAGGAAGAAACCAGCAGTACTGACATTCCTGTTGAAAAGCTTTGTGAAAATATTTACTGAGAGATTGCCCAATTATCCATTGTTCTTTTGCTATGTTCATGATCACCTCAATCAAAACCACTTTTTAATCTCATCACTGGCAGTGAGATTGTGGAGAGAATCTTTACAAGAATCACCCCTTGATGTTGGGTTTTTTTTCTAATTTCTGTGCAAGTCAGTTCATCTCCACATGTAATATTATGAGGCAGTGTTAATAACTAAATGCCTGTGAGCACTTCATGGCAGGATCCTCCTCATCTGCAACAAACACCCAAGCAGTATCCATGCCTATGTGCTACACAGGAATCCAGAGAGAGAAGAGTTGGTTTGTCACTAAGTGGGATATTTTCCATTGCTTCTAATTATTCATAACCCTGGGTTAGTAATTTCCTTGAAAGAGCTTGTTTTGTGCACAAACCTCTCTGCAATCAGTTTTTATGGACCAGTAATATTAAAAAAATATATTTTCCCAGTTGAGGTGTATACTTTCTTGGTTTTTCTCAACTTTAGCAAACACTTATTTGGACCATGCATTATGGCTATTTTCATGGAGGAACATAAGTCACCTGGCAAGGACATATCAAACCTTCAAAACATAAATAATGAAGGAAAGTGATGATTGTAACCTGATCAGAAAACATAAGATTAATAAAATATGCATAGAAAGTTGAGTAACTTGCACTAATTAGAGATTTAAGGGAAGAATAAACAGGTTCCTGAGAAGGTCTAAGGAGACAAGTAACAAGGAATAGGGCTACAAATTCCTGCAATTCTTATTTTCCTTGCACTGTCTGCCCACTCCAAATCCTGCATGAGGAAGCTAGTTAGTCTTCACATCCACTGAATACCCAAGTCATAAGTACATTGTTTGGTCATTTCTGCAGTCACCTACTCTATTTTCTCATAACTCATACCCATTCTACAGTATCTGCAGCTATTTTTGTCACTACTGAATGTGTCCAAGGGACAACTGCCCTGGTCAGCTTATACAAATAAAGGCAAAAAGAATCACATTCTTCCGGTAACTGAAATGCAAAACATGTCACATTTTTCATGCACATTTTGTCATAGTCACCGTCTAACACATTACCCAGCACTTGGTTTACATCAGCAAACACAGACAGGGAAAACACATGCACATGATATTTGCCAGCCTAAGCCATAGATGGTTTTGGCTGTGAAATGCCAAAATGTCAGCCAGTCATCTTCAAGGGACTGTGAACCAAATGAAGAGTTGGTAATAGGAGTTCATTAAATTAGGTGAAGATGTGAAGATTTGAAAAATGTGTCTGGCTTTATTCTTGCCCATAATTGCAGATAACAAATACACATTGTAAGAAACCCACTAAAATATACTGTATTAAATCCACAAATTCTGGACAAAAAAACTCCTTCCTGTCAGGACATACTTCCCATGCTCTGTCTGGTACAGAATCTTGTACAAAATTATTAGGCTACCAGTACATAAGTGTGCTTTGATCTTTCTTCCTGTGAGAGGTAACAATGCAGATACTAATTGACAGCATTTACTGGAAGTTTCCCTGATGGAATAAACATGTTCTTTTATCAATACTATATTTTATTTTTTTTAAATCTTTGAGTGTAATTTTTCCCCTAGGAACCTGTTCTGGGATTCAGACAAGCATCTCTCAATAGGATGAATCCAGAGCCTCCTTTTTGCAGGCAAAAATGCGTTCCTGGCGTGAAGCCTCCATAGTGCAAATGACCTCACCTTTTCCTAAGCCCTTGCAAAAGGCACTCACAGACCTTGCATGTTGCTGAACCCAGTGCTGTGGAGGCTTCCTAAATGACTGCACCTAAGGAGCTGATAAAAGTAAGCTGTGAAAGATACAGGAGAATGCCAATGGCTGCATTCCATCCCAGTTTTGGGATGTGAGACCCTCTTCTGTTTCCAGAGAGCCTTCAGGCAGGCTTCACCCCTTGTTCAGACATGGCTAGTACCCAGAGCATATGATGACTGCACAGAGTTTGCATAGCTTTTTTTTCTACACAGTTGTTTATAAACTATAGAATTTTGCACAGAAAAATTGAAGAGAACTGGTAAAGTAGAAAATACATCTTTCACATAGTTGAAAAATAATGATCCAAAATATCAAATAGGTTTACTTACTATTTTGCATTCGTTATCATTAAACTAATGATAATCGCTCTTATTCCTATATTTAATTCAAAAAGTATGTTCTTAGCAAACTGCAAGACTGTTTAATAAAAGTGGATATAAATTTAGGACAAAAACATTTGTCATCATGCAAAAGTAACCAACAATTAAGACAGATAAGTATTCAGATTATCTCATAAAATTTATATCTTGTAAAACCATACGTCCAGAGACATATATCATCACAATAAATTTGCACTAAGATGGTGATGAAAAATACAAACATAAAGGAACTTAAGAAACTCAGATAAGAAACTATAAAAATTAATTCTTTTTATGAGCAATGAAATGATGTTCCACAGGAACAGAAGCATTTGTTCTCAAACTCAGTGGTCTCTTGCAAGAAGATGTAGAAAATCTATGAATATTTAAAAGAAAGAAATCAACTCACCCTGATTTTGCTACATTTATAATGCATGACTAGCATTAAACATATTTTTGTGCATGTGGAAAAAACAAGCAAATAGAAATGCTAGAGACATACAGAGACATGCTGTTTCCTTTTTTTTAACAGTAATATGGTTCCTCAGGTTAAAGAATACAATACCCCAAGGCATCCTCTAAGCTATTGATGCATAAAATCACAAAAGGTGTACCTGTAGATCAACAAACTTTTTATTTCCAAAGAAGAAAAGTAACATCATTAGTTCAGGGAAATTCCAATGTCATTTGAATCAAAGACCAAATACCAACTGACATCAGTGACAGAAGGAACGGGCTTTTGGGGTTAAAAGCCACCAGGCTACATTGTGGATTAGAAATATAATTAAATTTTAGCTTGTAAACAGTATCAGTATCACTGTGCATTTAAGTTTTTTTCTGTTTCTTTTCTTTACCTTATGTATCTTGATTACAGATGACCAGGTCCTGAATCCCTCAAGCCAAAGGAACACAGAACAGGCATTGACTGTTCCTAGCAGGGTAACACCCAAATCAGTTATTTGGCGTGTAAGGAAGTAGAAAAATTAATTTTAATTGTTCTTCAATCCCTCGTTAGGATTAGACTGTACTGCTCCCAAAACTCAGGACTAGTGAGTTTTAAGGTAGATGTACTATTAAAAGGAGTATCAGTGTGCAAGAACTCAAAAATAAGGAGAAAATTTGGAGGTTTGTGTGTGGGAAGAGTGGCTGTACTGGAAGACAGTTTAATTCCTTGTTAGGTGTATTGCATGATGTTTTCTTTTTTAGCATGGTTAAAGGCTTATTTAAGGCAGGGCATGCAGGGTTTGGCAACAGATCTCGCAGATAAAGATTTACTGTTCTGGTCTGGTAAGAGGAGGGAGATCTGAAAGCAGTGGAAGAATACCAGGTCTGCTCTTCAGCAAAACGAGAAACCACAGCATGTGAGTAATCTGATCTTCAGTCATCAAAGTATGTATTCAAGTCGTTCTCTGAATAATGATGGGATTATTCACAGGGGTAAGGTTAAGTGCTTTTGCTCAACTGACATATCTGGACATAAGCCATAGTAGTCTTATGCAGGTCTTCTTGGAGATTTTCTCTGCAAACACTGAACACCCACAGAACTGTAGGGAACATAAAGATTCTTTTCTATGCTTTCTATTTAGTTATCTCACAGAAACACCCTGAACTTCAATTTAATGATTTTTGCTTATTTCAAAGCATGTTAATCCTCATAGTATATTATTGTGTTCTAATACCAGGACCAAAATACTATTTGATACACTAGGACAGTGCAGTGAAAAATAAAGTCTTTTATAAGGAGATATAAACCATTACTCTGGTTTCAGAAGTCATTGAAACGAGTATGACTGTGCAGCTATAACTGGAAAATGTGGCCATTAATTTCTACAGCATACAGAATATTTACCTGTAGTAATACAGATATCTTATTTTGGGGTACATGGCAAAGAAGTAAACAGGGAAGACTTGTTTTGATGAGATCATGCTATGAGAGTAGGCGCCTAAGAGGAGAAAAACACTGATTTCAAACCAGGGAGGACCAAGTTCACACAGCCCAGGCAGGAGGGCTCTCCCCTCAAACCAAGGAGGGTCAAGCAAAGATGATATAGATACACAGGCAAGGAAGAAACCTCCAGATCTGAAGGCAGACTGAAAAAGGGGAAGTGGGACAGAAAACCATAAAAGTAGCAGCCAGAATGATGCATTCCCACATATCAGTTTTCTATGGTCCGCAGTCCTAAGGTAGAAACGCTGCACCAAGTAAGTGCTGATGCACACACGAGGTGTAGCAACACTGGGATGTTTACTTTGACTAAAACTGCTAGAGTAACTAGTAACTCTTCTACTGGCATAATGAAGAAATGAGCTACAGACAGCTGATCTGTGAGAAAAATAGTGTGTGGAAACCATGTCTCCTAAAAATTCCTTAATAACCAAGTCCACTTCTGTGCAGACAGCCTGAGTAAGAGCCGTATGCCATTTATTCTTTTCCACTGAGGACTGCGAAGACCTTGATGGAGGCATTTGGCAAACTTACTGGTGTAGCTTTTAAAAGTTATAAAAAAAATCTGATGCTAGATCTGAGTTGAAGGAAGTGAGAAGGGGAGCACTGAAATGATGGTCTGGAATGAATACGACTTTAAAAGGTATCACAGTTTAGTTTTACCTAAACTAAAACAGCAGTAGATCTAGTGAACATTTTTTTCTAAACCACTAATAAAAATACATTTGCCATTCAACAGAATGAATATACAATTTGCACATTTTGCAAACTTAGTATTATTTTTTCAGTCAGAAGCTGTGCCATAGAACACTTTCCTCTGTTAGCAATGGCACCATTTCTAGTAGAAAACTTGAAAAAAACCCCAAAGAATAAATTAGTGTAACTGTAAAAGTATTGCTGTTACTCAATGCAACGTTAAGGCTTCTCTCTTGAATTATAACTGAGCTTACTGTGTTTTGAAGTGTCTCAAGCCTGTAATCGTCAGCTGCTACAGGATGAGAGCAGACAGGGCACTTTGTGGTAGGTTTACAGTTCTAACTGCAGAAAATGTGAAGCAAAGAATTGGCATATTTTTTTTTTTTACATACATGCAATCAGGTAGATTCTGACATTTGGAATAATCATTCGAACTGGTCACAGCAGTCAGAAAGGTTTTTTAAAGTCCGGGTAAGTCTGTCAAGGGATCTAGAAATCCTGTCAAATTTTCTGCAGTAACTCAGTCACATGGAAAAGGTTTCACATACTTTCTCTATTGAAAAGACAAGACTGGATACAAAGTAAAAGGCACAGATATTATAGAACAGTCACATTTCTTGAATACAAAGATCTTATAAATTAGAGAATTATTAACATTGGGAACAACCATTTTGCTGCTGCTTTATTTTTCAGTGCTGATTGTTTCTTGACCAAACATCTCTATCTTTTCTGGTGCTGTACCACTGTGTGCTGGAGAAGTCTTTCCTGGACAGCTTTTCTTGTTTCTTCCCATTTCTGTAGCTTCCACCAATGTATTAGTCAATGGTTTTCCAAGTGTTTCTGGAAGCATTATGGTTAATATTCCACTCAGAAGAGCCATGATTCCAACAAGCAGCTGGAAGACATAAACAGTAGCTGTAGAGGTAGAAATGTGTTTCAAGTTGTATGTAGCTTTGATCTTGCTTGAGAGCACATTTAGAATAAAGGACAAGGAACTGTAATATAAAGCAAAAGTCTTAAATATTGCTTGTATAAAAAGTTCTACATTTTTTGCTGCATAAATGAAAGATTATGCAGCACAATTGATGAATGAGCAAATGAAATGTTTTGTTCACAAGGGAGCAATACAGTGCAAGCAGGAATAATTCTGATTGAGTAAACAACATATATTATCTTCATTTTGTATTTCTACTATCAGGCATGTATTTAAGAACTGAATCTAGGATTGCATACATTTATTTTTACATACATGTTGACAGAGCTACAATTTCCCTGCCACTTTTAATCTCAATCCACCCTCCAGTTCCAGTGTAGCTCTGCCTGTACCTGTGTGCCTGTCCCTTCTGCACAGCCAGACAGGAATGTCTCAGTATGGCTCATCGGCCTGAAGGAACAAAGTGCACATCTGTGCTCAGGAGAGCTCTTCAGCAGATGATGAGCTAGCTCTCAACAGGAATACTTTGCTAAACTCAGTTTCAGAGAACTGTTAGAAGACAGGCATCTCCTGACAGTTGTACTGGGCTCACGTTTTAGATTTGTCCATGGTGTACACAGTTCCATAGCAACAGCTCACTTCAGCATGAGTGGTGCAGGGATCAGGATAATATGGGGTAGACAAAGAAGCACCCACGTGCTCCAGGAGTATCTACTCCTTCCCTTCATTTCATGTCTTGTTCAATGAGAACAATTCACACTTTCTTCCTTTGAGTACAGAACAGGATTAAAACCCTGACATTTTTCCAACGCCAGGCTATAAATGGCCCAAATGTGTCCTGATAGAAATGCTTTCAGTGTTTTTCCATTCTATGACTGTGCAATTTGATACTGTATTATCCTTATCTTGCACTATGCTGATTCTCAAGTCTGTCCTGTGTTTAATACATTCTTTCCAAGGGTGAGAGAAAATGTTTGGAATTACTGTGACTATGTCTCACACACAGAGCTTGAGAAAAGAAATGGCCAGCTACCATCTGCAGCTAAGCTAGACTTTAAGTCAGAAAGGTGCTTTAAAATCAGGGACAAACTGAGGAGGGAAATTCCTGTAGACATATATGTGGCAGGAGTGATATTTTCAAATGTATTCCAAAACACTAAAATTTCATCTCTGAGTGTCAAAATTCTTCTCTAGTGTTAAAACATGATTATCTGCCGTGGCAAGACAGGATAAAGTGACACATGGCAGCTATTCCACAGCAACCTCTCTTATGCACATCCTTTAGGCTGTCACAAGTTTATATTTGAGGATATTGCAGCCTTTAAAGACTATTGAATCTTACGGACACCCATACATTTAGAGTGTATGAGAATAGTGTCACTCCTTATCCCCAAAAGAACAAGGTTAAAGCAACACTGTGTGCTTTGAATATGTGTGTCTTCTCTGTTCCAGTTAAGTCTTTTAGACACTTGGCATTCTTCTCATGTTTTCCTTCCTCATGAACCTCTCTCTTATTCCCTTGAGAACTCTCACTATTCTGTGAGTGTACACACCACTCTTTCCTGCCTTTTCATCTCAGCTCTCATAACTCTATGCCATAACATGTTAGTTTTCTTTTATTCTATATGAAAACTGATGCATGCTGAGTAATCCGGTGCATTTCCCTTCCCTCTGACCCTACAAAGCATTTTCCAGTATTTCCTACGAAAGACAGAATATGAAACAATTAAGTCACAGTGTATTAATTCAAGGATTTCTCACATGTTATCTGCCCTTTCAAAGGCAGTAGCCACAATTATCAGTGAAGTTATTCACATTTAGTCAAAGCAAGTCTTTTGCTGTGCTACCTTGGCACACTTCTTCACAAGGCATCTGACAGAATTTAGCCCTTTGCTTGCACATTACAAATGTGTACATTTTGCATGTATGTACTATTTTAAATATACAATTCAGTATCAGAAAATGCTCTTCTAATATAGTCAAATGCTTGTGGAATAAAGTGTGCTATTGTACAAGGTCTTTAAGCATGTTTAAGCTACATTGAAGTTAATTTGGCAGGTGTACCTGCTTAAATGCATTGCATTTTCAGGGCCTTAATTTTTGAAATCTGACTTTCTGCTTAGTCAAACTCTCAGAGTACTTCCAACACTGCAGTACAGTCAGCAGCTTCTAACATCTACCATAAAAAACTTCAAAAAAAGATTTATCATCATTTTTCATGTCCACCTTTCCTCAAGCAACAATTATAATTTCATAGTGGTCTAAGAGGGTTAATATATTTATATATTAATATTAACTTAATATATTTAGTCTATATATTTAATATATTATAGGACTTAATATATTTAGTCTAGAACAAAAGGTAATTTGAATTAAATATCTCTAAATATAGTGCTTTTACTTCTTAGAACACATGAATATTCCAGGCTGTTACTTACATTTATATCCATATCTGATGTCTCTGAGCCAATCTAAAATGTAATGTTACTGACCAATTTCCTACTTCAACAAAAAAGGTTAAATTTTGGCCTGAAAATCCACTAGTATTAGACACAGGATTTGCATTAATTTAATTACTGATCTCATTGGGGGCTTTTTAAACTTCTCATTTATGGTTTATCTGAGAGATAAATCCAGTCTGTTAAAGGGCTATTGCAACATAATTCTTAACAGCTGAGAAACAGAAATAGGTTATATGTGGAGCAATTGCTTTACTGTGTGTTTTCTATAAAGTTGTCACATAAAAAATATACTTGTCAAGTTATTAAAGATTTATAGGCATTCAAACAGGATGCTTGCAGTGCTCACAGGTGGCATAACTGTACATGAGACAGACTGTCAAACAAATAGCAGTATTGACTGCTTGACAATGTGTGGTGTATACAATAGATCAGTGTGATGCATATCAGTTTACTTATGAATGTAATCCATTTTGTTTCATTTCTATTCCAGTGGAAACATTTGCATGCTATGCTCCAACTCAAGGCAAGCCTATATAATAAACTGACAAGTGCTCTGTAACAGGAGCTAATAATGGAAACATGTTCACTGTGAACTACTATACAACTCCACAAATACTCTGGATAATTTTTCTACACTGAGAGTTGTTCATAGCTGAAATAATTCCTGTGTTTATGCTGCCGTTTGCACTGCTCTCCAACGTGTTTGAGCACTCTCCGTCTGTGGTTTAACTGCAGCACTTCTGCACAGATAATAAAACTTATCTCATGCAGTAAAAGGCAAAATGCTGACAGAGAAAAAGTGGTCCCATGACCACATTGCTGTGCAAATGTTTCTTTGTCTTTTCTGGGATGATATTTTGGTTTGTGTGGGGCCATTGTTAAGAAAGAGAACATTTTTAGGAGCCTGAGAAAGTAAATTACTTTGTGGTCTCCTTCACCCTCTTAGTTTTATCCAAAACAACCAAAAGCAATGAATTGAAATAATGCAATGAGCTCACAAGAATTCTCTGAAACCAATCTCCAGCATCTGTAATTGAAGATTTGGAGTTGGAAAATCAAAAGGACACAATGTGCTTTTTCAGGAAACTCCAATGTGATGGACAAAATTTGAATAAGAATCCAGGTTAAAGACACATCTCATTACATTTTCATCTTCTGGCATATATAATCTACATAAAACATCAGTGTTCTATTCCCAGCGAATTCTAAGGGTTTTTTGAAAGAATTCAAATTATTTTTAAATCATTAATAAACTCTTCTTTACTTAAAATTTTAATATGAACTTTGTAATTCTTTCTGGGTTTACATACATGGGCATAACTTATCCTCTAAGAGAAAAAAGGGATTGAATAGTTACAGGACTTCAAAGCAGCTTCATAACAGAAAGGCAATGAAGGAATGTGATTCATCTGTGAGCAGGAAATGCTTAAAATACTTGGTCCAAAATGGATCTGCTACATGATGCATACAAAATGCCCACAGTACACAAAGGAATGGTCCCACCACTCTTTTCTGAGGCAACTGGTGGCAGAAGATAAAACCTAATGAAAACATGACCTGGAGTTACCTAAAAAGTAAGATGTTCTTAATGAGCACAAGGTTCTGTTCCTTGTCAAAGTCATCATAAACCTCATCACTATACCATTTCCTTCTCTTTTCCTGTCTGTGAATGATTTTGATGAGTTCTTGTAAATGAAAAACACAGAAAGGGAGCTTTGGGGCAGGTTTGAAGACCAGGTGTAATAAGCACAAAACATTTTTTATCTTTTGGGAGGCTATTCCAGAGATGCAATGCCCCAGGGAAGCCATGGAGAATATTAAGGCATAATGTAGGAAAAATCAGCCACCTGTGGTGAGTTCAAGAATGGAAGAACTATGCCTTTGAAGAAGGGTGAGAATAAGTCTGAAGCATGGTCAAACACTGCTAGGCCTGCAAAAAAGTATGGACTACAACAATTCCTACAAGTTACATGGTAGATGCAGAATAATTTTAGGGAAACTATTTTAATCAATTTTATACTAGGATTCAATGCATAAATAATTTTGTGTCTTTCATCATAAAACATTTCCAAATATTTCAGTGATGCAAAGTCTCCCTTTTGCTTTAGCTGCATATTTTTAACAGTATGAAGTGACTAATATTTGGGACTTAACACTTCAAACAAGAACGGCTTAATTTTCTTTTCAAAATAAACATTCAGCTTTTCGTTCCTTTGTTACGTGAAAAATATACTTGGCAAGTTATTAAAGAAAAAACAAGTGACACATACACCTTTTCAAAACCAGAAATGTTCACCATTGAAATAAATACTTACAAGTGGCATGGAAATCCAGACACTCCTCAGATATACACAGAAAGGAGCAACCACACTTCCTACACGGCACATCATGCTTCCACTTCCAACAGCAAGTGATCTAGACATAAAAGAATTTGATTAAGAATTCTAGGAAACAATTAGAAATGCAGAGACACTTAAAACATCAGTAGGATTTGTGTCTTTAAGCAATTATACTTGGAAGCTGTTGCTATGCCAATGTAAATTTATATTGTAGTGAAATTCAGCTGCTTCTGTAATTAAGATTGAAAATAGAATTATCATTCGGCACAGATCACAGGATGAAAAGCCAGGACTCTTAAGACAGGCATAAAAATGTTTAAGAAAGTATTGAGTGTTCTTCTAGTTCTCCAACGGAACCAATCAATGTGCATGGAATGAAAAATAAATAAAAAACTATGGTACAGCCAAGCACAAGACAACTCTGAAACAGCTGAGGAACTCATCCCACCCCAAGTCTTTCAGATCACCACCACTGATGCCAAGAGCTGGTGGATCGGGTGCAGAAACATAACAGAGGGAATGAAATAACATCCAGTTAATGAAAAATACATAACTGGTCAAAGTTCTTACCTTACAGTTGTTGGGTACAGTTCTGCTGTGTAGAGATATATAAGGCCAAATGCCACACCTATTGAAAATTTTCCAGCCATATTTGCTAAGATAATTAATATATTGAAATCCTATTGAAAGAGAGCACAAATAAATATATCACCAGAAAATAACACTGTTCCAAACCTAATTTAAATTCTTCAAAGGTTGTGACTCTTAATAAGCAACTTAAGCTTGCTTTTTAAAAATTGCTCGGTAAGTTATTAGTGTCTGTATCATTTTTTACCAGTCTTGGTTCTCTGAAGTCCTGGGAACATTTTACATGTGACTCCAGCAATGACAGTGAAATCTGTACTAAAAGTGCAGAAATCTATCTCAGACTGACAGCTGCAATTTAAAACCAGCCTTTAATCAACTCTATGGTTTAGAGAGAGCAGCTGCATGTACTGATTTAAGAGCCTTTAAAATCAATTTCTGCTATAGGAACACTTTCAACAATACGTGACTAACCTGAGGTTCTATGAACATAATTAAAACACAGATCAGTGCACTTAAAATAAGGAATGGAATGAGTGTGTTTCTCCTTCCCAGTTTGTCCATCGCAATGCAAGCAATGATATAGCAAGGCAACTCCACAGCACCTGTCAGTATGAAATTATTTCAGTTTAAGTCATGCTCACACATATTCATGTTACAACTCTAACTTCCCCTTTATGAGGATTAATTTAATCTAGGGAGTAATAAGTAAGTAAAATCTAGAGATAACTGGTGTCTTGAGCTAGTTCTTTGGTAACAGAAATGGTGACAGAAGGCAGAAAACAGCCTAAAATATGGTAATGAGAGTGGAGAAGGACAAGGGAAACAGGTTTCACAGCGCAAAGCAGCTCCAGTTCTCTTTGAAGTGGAAAATTACAGAAAACAACAAGACCACAGTTCTGCTTTTAGGGCACTGACACTTGTGTCTTAAAGCATTTCCTGCTCTTCTCCTTCAGGTATTTTCACAACAGCTCAAGCGTTGTGAAGGGATATTGCTGGTGTCACCCTGACACACCTCTCAGGACTTGCTAGTTTACACCTGGACACAGAACTGAAGCCACAGGTGTCTCCTCCAGCTTCAGCTCAAAATCATCCCAAAGTAAATCAAGGCAAGCAAGGTCTCTCCGAGTCGTTTTCTGAGTCAGCTCCACAAATACAGAGTGCAGTTCCAGCTTTTTCTCCTCTCCGTAAAAAAAGAGGGCAACTGCTTTCAACTCTTAAACTCTGTGTTAATCCCACTCTTAACACAGATTATCTCCTCCTAATGTCTCTTTCTGGAGAAAAAGTTCTGCAGCTCTAAAGGGACTGGCATTTAGCCAGGACTGTTCACGAACACTGTGTAAACATGATTTGCCCCAAGACAAATTATATTGAGCCCAAGCCAGTTTGGACATGTTTTCACTCATGAAGAATGCTACTATGTCCAATGTAAATCAAGGAAGGAGATACAGCCCTGAACAAACATGCTGCATTCCTTTATTAAGTACGTATAGCATGTCAATGCACCTATAATATCAGGAAACAATCTTCTGGGCTTGTGTTGGTAGAAGCAGGTTGCAATTCTTTAGTACTCAAGTATTTTTAGAGGAGATGGATACAGTGTACTCCAACCTAACAGTTCAGTTATTTGTGCAATACTAACATCCACTCTTCAACACATCAGTCTAACAATACACTGTAATACATGACAAAACAAACTGAATTCAGGAGAGCCCCAGTCCCTCTCTGTGCTTATGTACACGATCCATCACATTCACTTCACTGAGAGGACTCAGTTACATAAAACAAAGCACATGGTTTAATTCTTTGCTGGCTCAGAGCTGCATGTCTGATCTGGAGTCTTCTGAAGATGATAGAATATTTCCACTGATCTTAACAAACTTTGGATCAGGCCTTGAATGCACTGAGCTGCCTTTAGAAGCAATTTACATACCAGAGAAAGATTATAGTCAGAATGATAAAATTAACAGAATATTACAACTTAATAAAAAATACACTTTCCAGAAAACTAAAATGACTTTTGCTTCTGAGAATTATTAATCTGTGTTTACAGATGAAAACTCAATATTATTATGACTATAGGTGATAAAAGAAGTAATTTTTTCCTCCTGTTTTCCCAATTAGTGCCTTTAACAGTGCTGGTGAATTTTGTGTTGCTCATCTGTTCCCCAGGGTGTTTGTGTGGATCTGCTATGTGCTTTCAGGGCAGAGAGGAGAAAAGCAGAATATGGTTTACAATCAGAAAGACAGATAGAGAAGAATTCTGTACACCATTAAATTTTAAATTCTCCTTTCTCTGTTTTTTTCTTTTTTTTTTTCAGAAACAGTGAGATTTGGAGTGAATGATATTCCTCCTGTGTTAGTCAACTTTATGAACAGTTAGCAAGAAACTTTTTGAACAAGGTTCGTAATTGAATGAACAGAGTAAAAAATTGGCTGTCAAATCTACAGACATTTCTAAATATTATGTTCCAGTTCTGTCTTTAACAGAATAAGGTACAAAAATATTTACCTATTAGAAAGAGATTTAAATATTCATTGCCTCCTAGGCTGACAGAACTGAGGGAGAAGACGTAGTATCCCAAGCTCCCAGTGAACCAGATCAGCCAGACTGTGATGGTCCTTCTTGCAATTTGCCAGTTACAAAACAGGTCTAAGATGTTGTGCTTCTTTGCTGAGGATGTGTCTTTTTCACCCGTTCTGTCACTGACTTGATCATCTTGTTGGACAGAGTAGAGTTCAGAAACTTTGCAGGGAGTGTTTATTTTATTCCATCTTGCCATTATATTAATCACTTTTTGTGCCTCTTCATATCTTTCCTCTGACAGGAGCCAAAAAGGTGTTTCTGGGAGCATCCAGCAGCACAAGACAAAGGGAATAGTTGCTATGGAGAGAAATATCTGATACACCCACCAGGTCCGAACCAAAAATCCCACGAGTGCCACAATCATAATTCCCATAGCAAAAAAGGCATGGACATGCATAGAGGCCCAGGTTCGTGCTTTAATGCCAACAAATTCAGTCACATAAACAAAAGCCACAACCAGATAGCCACTTGAGACCTGAGGGGGTGGGAGAGAGAAAAGCAAAAAAAACAGAGTGAGTTTTTTATCTACTCTCCTTGTGCACCAGCAATAAAAACAAAGAGATAACAGCGTTCCACATTTGTGTACACTGAATTGCCACCGTGCTGGCATGTCTCACACTGCCAGAAAAAAGGCAACCTTGAAAACAAATCAGCTGGAGGATAAAGTTCACTCA
Source organism: Xiphorhynchus elegans (assembly GCA_013401175.1). Taxonomy (NCBI): domain Eukaryota; kingdom Metazoa; phylum Chordata; class Aves; order Passeriformes; family Dendrocolaptidae; genus Xiphorhynchus; species Xiphorhynchus elegans. The sequence goes on along the minus strand of VZUH01087622.1, from coordinate 134,844 downwards.
AACCTTCAGACTGCCTGGCCACTGTATTTAAAAAAGTGAAGTGAATTTGCATTTTTCTCTGTAATGGGGGACAGCCAGCAAGAGAACCTGAAAAGGAACCTCATTTGCTGATATCATTAAGCCCTCCCCCTCCAAAAATCAGGTCCCTTAATGACATCACAAGCTGGATGCTCAGGAAAATGAAGTCCCCTGAAGTAATCATCACTTCTGAAAAGCCACTTGATCTTGGCTTTTAAGTAGACTATTAATAACCTGCATGCCAAGAATTACCTTCCACACCCTTGTAAATGATCTCGTTAAATCCAATTTTTTACAATGCTGGAAGATAATCTCATCTATATATGTGATTATAGGTTCTCATATGTTATGCAGTGAATGCAATTACTGGCATGTTCTGAATTATAGTATTTTTATTGAACATATCTATTGTTTTCAATATATATATGTATTTCAATTTCTCTAGCAACATCAAACTCATGGTATCTCACAACATTTCAAAACACAGTTAGAAAATACAGGCTAGAAAATATTTCAATATATTGTTTTGATTAATCAATTTTCTGGTAGAAATATTCCAGTTAATAATCTCCAGTTCTGAACTCACTGAAGCTGATAGGAAAGCTGTGCTGATCTCAGCAGCATAGAGACAGAGCTTCAGGCCTGCATCTTGCAAATCAGTCCCAGTGGCCAGTTAAAACCTACAGACCTATTGGTCTGGTCAGAGCTTTTGGCTTTTCTAAACTGCCACAGCCCCTGGCATCTGTAGCCAAGGAAGTCAGTAGAGGCACTCCTTTAGATCTCACTGTTCAAAGCTGAAATGATGCAGTTTTTCCTGCTGGGAAATTCTTCTGAGCCCTAATCAGGCAAAGGGGGCTCCAGGTGCAAGGTTCTGTCTTGACTAATGCACTGTCAGTGGGAATAAAAGAAATTATCTGACTATTTTCAAACATCTAACCCACTTTAACTAAGATAATTTCTTTACACATTATGTAGTGAAAGGCTATAAATAATACACTTTTTGCTGTAAGATAGTTATTTAAAATTGTATAAATATTGAATATATATCAGATATGGAAAATATACCACACATAGCTATAAATGTATGTGTAGGTAGGCGTAAACACATATACTGAAATACCCTTAAGTACAGTATAAAACATCTAGGTGTTAAACATATCTACCTATGAATTTAGTATTCCAGATACAGCTTCAAAGACCAAGGAGATGCACGGAAGAGAAAATGTGCATCTCTCCTCCATCACTCAAAATAGTAGAGATAAAAATAATACTCATTATAGATTTGCTAGTTCAAGAAAAACTATACTCCATTTATAACAGAAAGAAGCAATGCAATGGCAGCTGCAATGCAGAATCCAGAGTTTTCTGCTCACCCTTGGCATTTAATTACCAGTGCAGCAGAGGTTGGGATGGAGGAAGTACCAAACACTGCTTCATAGAGACGCTTTCTGTTAATTCAAAGAGGAAAAGTGCTGTGGTCCTACAACATTCAGACTCCCCCTCCTCTGCTGAAGTTAAGTGCAACAGATGGGGCTTTAGAATAACGAAATAGGGGAGGAAATAAGAACAGAAGGGAGGTTTTTCTGAGAAGGGGTAGGAAATGACATGTAAAAAGAGCCAGGGTGAACATCCTTTCTTACCATAGCAAGGAGAAAGCGCACAACCACGAAACTGTAATAGTCAAATGTGAAGGCCACTGCGATGCCAAACACGAACTGACCAGCACTTGTGAACCATATAACACGCTGTCTTCCCAGTCTGCAAATCACAGCAGCAATAAAACTATGAATAACCACAAGCATTCTATTAAAATACACCTGCAACTCCAGAGAGCCTGGCTGGGAGTTTAACAACTCACCACAGAAGCTCTGGTTTAGTTACCTGTATTAATTTTTCAGCAATTCCAACTTCCAAGGAAAAGGAAGCTCCTATGGATGGAATGTGCAGTGAGCATCACATATGTTCATCTGCAGTTTCAAGTTTAACTTCTACATAACTGGTCTGCAAATTTACTCTGTCTTATATATGAGGGCATAAATAGCTTTCTCAGATATTTTTATATTAAGTAGCACCTTGTTAATAATTTCTAACAACAGCTAGCTGTGGTAACACGTTATCTCTTGCCAAAGTAACAACCAATATGGATAGTAATGAAAGGCTTCTCTAACGTATCTTTGTATAGTTATTTAAAATTGAATTCTCTAATAAATGACAGTCATGTAGTTCCCCTGAATTTTCTGACTGCATCACAGCATACATGCATGCATATACAAACACAGAAATCCAGGACAACAGCATACTAACAGCAAAAAAACCCATGTCAAATACTAGCTTCCCATCAACACATAGTAGTTTCCAGTGTAAAAGAAGGGCATTTAGTAAAAACAAAACAAACTTATATAGAATTTTTCTTCTTCCTGTATCTCAGGGAGTAAATATACCAAGTAGAGCCAGTTGTCCTTAAACAAGTGAGCACATGCTATCAATAAGAAGCTCATGTGAGGAGAAAACCTAGAAACTCGCAGTAGATATACAAGGCTCTATTGATTATTCTTTACATTCTATCTACAAATGGTCTGTAATACAAAATGTGTGGAATCATTTTTCTTCCCTGATAATAATTTCATGGACTCATTATCTACTCCACTGCGAACAGCTTTTCACAGATGGGGATATATTTCTTTTAGACAGAGAGTTTGAGGACTTTCAGGGGTATGGGCTCCTTTGTCACTTTGTTTTCCTGTGAGTGTTTGGTACTCCATTAAAATTCCTCCTATTTTTCTCCAACCTTGACTTGGAGTCATGCACATTTGGTCTTTGACCCCTGCCAGAAAAAAATCCCAGTGAGTATTAGTTATCAGAGCTCTTCTGCTGGGAAATCTCTTAATTGGTAATGAGAGGAACTTATTTCCCACCAGCCAGGATGTGTCAGAAAATAATAACTTTCAGCTGCAAAATCAACAGTTGTAAATCTGCAACTCAGAATGTGTGCATTGTCTTAACTGGCTGTCCATGGCTTGAATTAATGAAAATGAGGACAATATAAATCATGCCTGAGTATTAATTAATGAAGTTATGAATTATTTAAAGGGACACAAACCAAATGTTGGCATTATATTCTAGTTTTGTATTAAATATGGTTTCACGAAGCCTTGGATTGGGAGGCAGATTGATTGCATGTGTTCTAAAAGCCAAATTAAAAAAAATAAATTCCCATGGGGTAACTGTCACACTGTAGTTTTGTGCTAAGGAAGGAATATCAGAAAACAACACTCCTGATCTCCTTGTTCTGCTTATACTGTGAGACTGGGGATAAAACGTCACCCTCCACCTAACAGAACTGTCAGTCACCAAGGTCCTTTATGGAAAGAGAAAAATAACTCTAAACCAGCCTTCAAAGCAAAACAAAGGTACATAAACTGCTTGAGACAAAACCAAGTACAACCTAGCTTGGGTATTTGACTCTCATATGGATAAAGGGGCACAGCTAGCTCTTCTTCTGAGGCAGAAATATGCCTGTCTGTGTTGAGAGAGAAAACCAACAGAAACAGGAGCATACAGACATTCATCCCGAATCCCATTAGTGCTTCTCAGTCCAACTCTTATGTTGGCTCTCAGGGTGTGATCTGAGAGAACATCTGGGGAGGATGGGAATGGGCTGAAGGGCAGCCTTAGAACCATGAGCAAGGGCTGCTTGTGTCCAGTCCCTCCATGGGCTGACCCTCCTCGTGCTCAAACAGAACTTTGTACATGCTGGTCAATAAGTGAAGCCAGCACAGCTCACTCACACCCATTTTTCCTCCTATCTGGACTAACCTTCAATAGACTGAAGTTTAAGCTGATTATTCAGGGGAAAACTATAATTGGGCAGCAAGGAAAAATAGGGTATGGGTTTTTATTTTAAGAACCTAAGCACACCCTTGAAGCTTTTGCATCTGCCCCACTGAGCTGTATTCATGACAGAGTTTAGGAAATGTGATTTTAAAATACATTATATTTAGCCTTCTAGTGGCCCCTCAATTGTTTATCATATTACGAAATAAAAATCTACATTTCCACAAGAAATCTCTCCTTGTGAAAAATGAGGTAAAAATCTACTCCCAGGTTTTACCACTGCTGTTGTAACAAGCTATTGCTATTCCTGTTAAATAAATAAAAATCCAAAGCCAAATACTACCTGCACAGGGCAATTTCAGGGATCAAGGCCTAGAGCAATGGAAGACATAAAGTATGAAAAAAATTCTGAAAGGAAATTACATTTTAAAAATTAGCACATCCTACTGGAAAAAGGTATTGAGTTAAACAGATCTGTGATAAAAACCAAAAGCCAAACTTCCTGAATTTTGAACACATAATTATGAATAGACAATGAATGGAAACAACAAGAACAGGCAGATATACGTGCAGTTACTGCAGCCTGAAGCTCCAATTTTCAGAGGATAGCTCTTTACCTGTCAGCAATGTCACCAAAAATAACTGCTCCAATCAAGACTCCAAGCATGAATGTAGGCTGGATTAATTTTGCAAGCCACTCTCGGTCACAGACCAGATCCCACTGCGTAACAACAGTGCTCTCCCACTTTGTATCGTCATAGAGAAATCCATCAGAACAAGGAAATACGGACTTGTTGCCTCGGTATTCATAGGCAAGGTCCAAACTGTCTTCCCGTTTGGATCTGCTGCATTGGTTCAGTTCCCAAATGTCTCCATTTTCCAGCTGGACTACAATGTAATTGTCTGCTGATGTCCACTGTGTCCAGATGTCCTGTAGACTTGATGCAGAGAAGTTGTGGAAAAGAACACTACTCACATTTCCAGGGGACCCACATACAAAGTTAGGGGTAACAGCCATGAACACAGATGCCAAGTAATGGATACCGCAGGACATGGCTTGGAAGACAGATGCAAAATAAACACATGCTTGAAATCTGTAAAGGGAAAGAAAAAACTTTGTTGAAGAAAAGCCCTCTAGACATGAAAAAAAAAAATCAACACAATTGTTTTGGAAGATCAGCAAATGAAGACATCATTAAGGTGTCCAGTGTTTGGTTGTATAGTGCTGTTTCAGTATTAGTTAAGCCCTGCAAGAGACCAAATATAAGAAAAATATCCACAGTAATCTATTGCCAAGAAATAAATGCTGCTCTTAGTCATGTGCTTAGTCATACAGAAAAGACCATTTAAAGTGAAACAATTCTGAACTTAACACTTAGTTTGAAGCCACTTTCCACCCTCCAGTTCTCTGCAGTACATCCCCTTAAAACAAGGCCTTAGATTACTTCAATGGTTAGGAAAACCAAAATGTAGCAAATTCAGCTTCTTAGGGTTGGAGATGTGCATCAAATAAAACAAACTAAGCACATCACCCCCCTCATTTTATCTAATTGTATCTCTATAACTGTATTCCATCTACCATCTCTCTTTACTGCCTCCAAAAGACAAAGAGAGAATACATGTAGACACACGTAGAAGAAAACAGAATCTGAACAATGTGAAATGTTTTGTACCAAAACATAGCTGTGAACTGGGTTGGGTTTTGGCTTAAACAGTGTGTGCAGTTATCCATTAAAGATTGTATCATAAAGCAAACATGATAAAAGAATGTTTTATGCACAGCCTGATTTTTGACATTTTAACAGGTTTTAAAACTTGCTTGAGAGGCAAGTAAATCTTAGTATAAAAATTGCACATGTATTCTGAATTTCAAAAGGTTTGCGATGAACTCTAGTATCCCTGCCTGCAAATTCTAGCTGGTTTCTGATAATTTAAGCATAAGGACTCATTTCCTCAATTAAATTTTTAAATTATGCATATAGTTAGGATCACATCTATTCATAAAAAAGTAGAATAGTTTTGGTTTCTCCTCTCTTTTTTATTTTCTGAAGGCTAATCTACTGCCATAATTTGAAGAAGTGTTCAATTATCTTATATATATATATATATATATATATATATATATATATACATACATCCTTACTGCAGTATGCAGTAGGCCTTAATAGTATGAAATAAAAAACATATATTTTTTTAAATGATCAGAGGCTGCCTCTGCTGAAGTTACCAGCAATTATGTCTAAAAACCAGTTACTTTGAAATGCCTTGTGGAAGAAGTCAGAGCAATTCCAATCCCTGTGACAAATGTGATCTCTCACACTCCTCACCAAAATGTATCTAATGTATCTAGCCTGGAATTCTCATTCTAAAGATTTCAACAGTACATAGCCTAAGACTTTTAAACCATCTACCATCGCAATTTCTAATAAATTTCTAAACTATCTATAAGCCAAGTACTTAAGTAGAATTTACTGGATACATTGTCTTAATGTCCGATTAACCTTTCCAATTAAATAGTTCTCTTGTATAACACACCTCCATTTACCATCCTCATTCTCTTTTGCTTTTTGCCTTGTGATTCTTACGTCTTTCCTTGGTAAATGTAAACCCAGCTGCCTATCCTGTTCTTCCAATGGGATTTGAAATTATTGTTGTTCTGATGCAGTGCTTTTAATCCCTTTTTAACAACAGCTCTATTGACTTTCCAACAGCAGGCTGAGGAGTGGGTTGAATTGCTAAATCTCCCGTGGCAGCTCAAAACCTGGCTCCACTTCCCTCTTGGGGATACTGCAAGGCAGTCCTCACCCGGGTGCTGTGCTGCTCTTTCCCAATGAAACTGAGAGATATGGTCAAGAGAAACTGAATGTGATCACAGCAATCCTCAAGTCTATCAATCCCCTCTCAAGAGAACATCTTCTTGCAAGCGAAGTTGCTACCCATAAACCAAAGCAAGGCTGAAATGGCTCTGAAAGGCTTTTGGGCCATCTTGGACCGCAAGAAAGCAAAAGTTATTTTGAAATGTAATTTTTGTCACCCAATTGATGCAGACAAATATGGTCAACAACACTTTTCAGTTCCTCTTTTTTAGTGTCATTAAGCTGTTCCCATCAAAAAACCCCTCATTTTAAAATAGCAAAGCACAACCAAATTCAGCAACCCAGGCTATTGCTGCAGTATGTGGAATGCCTGAAATTAGGAAAAGAAAACCTCTAGAAAATTAGTAAATTAACCCTCTAAAAGCTGTGCAGTTACATCTTCTATTAGACCTGAAACCAGGATCCCCAGCATCTGTAGCGTCTGTCATTAGGCATCAGAAAATTGCAATGCCAGATAGCCCAACTGGTATTTCCCTGACAGAGGAAGAATGAAATCATTTCAAATCATACATACTTCTTGAGTTTCCTAATTAGTTCTTGCAATACAAGAAATATCAGGTTCATAATTTCTCTTCTGCCCAGTAAGAGCGAGTAGGAAAAATATATTTTTGCCCTTTTTTGTTGGAGAGGCTTGAAGGAAGGTAACATTTTGTAAGGATACAGACTGAGAAGAAGGCATGAGACAATGCACTACATTAATTTTAGAAACCCCAAATCCCAAGAGTATCACCAGAGCTATGATTTGGAGCAGGTCTAGTTAATCTCCGCTCTAACTGCTCCCATGAGAGTTTTATCTTAACTCTTCCTGAACATTTCTTGTGATCATATTTCAATAACCATTTTGACAGACTGCACCACTGTCAAATCTTTCTCTTGGAAAGTTTCTCATTAAATCTAATCTCGATGTCCCCTTTTCAAATGTAAGGCTATTACTAACTTATAAAACACCCTTGTGCAACCTTGAATAAATCTTCCTTGTCTTTCATCACTTCATTGTACAGAATTAGCAGTTATCCCCCTCCAGTTACTTCCTACAGCCCTACAAATTACAGTCCATTACCCTTTCCTTTCCTTTGTTCCCAACACTGTAAAGAATTCATTTTAAAGAAATATCTGTGTCATGCCATGTTTCACCCATCTTTCAAGGGTTTAACTTAGCACTAGATCTAACTCATTACTGTAAAAACATTCTTCCATTTCTAGTGTTATGAAATTCTTACTCAGTTCCAACAAAGAAATCCACTCCATAGTACCATTATTTTTCTTCCCTAATTTGCAGTACCAATGTTGAGCAAACACAAAAAGTCAGACATAATGCCAGATATACATCAATAGACATCATTTATGCTGCACATGACTTCATTTAACAACAAGAAAATGTGTTTTTACAGCAAAATGACCACATTGTTGCAGAATTTTACAGGATGGATTGCACTGCAGTTTTTTACGTCTGATTGCTCAATAAAAGAGCCAAGGAGCAGGGAAGGGGAGAAGGAATAGAGGAGAATAAGGCCTGATGCGAAGCTGGAAAAGTATTTGGGAACACCAGTGTCAGAAGGCATTCCACACCACACTAATGGGCTGCTCCCCTGCCTGTAGAAACTATTTACTGCTCTCCCCAGTAAAATTCCACACTGGGCTGGCTAAGCCTCTCTCTGTACATACACATATACAAAACACACAAAAAATATCCTCACAGCCCTGTTTTGCTGTGAAGGCAGAATTCACTGCTGACTACAGCACTGTTGTAACAGCACCCCCACTGATGCTAGACTGAAAAGCCCAATCATATAAGCTGCTGACAATGGTCTGTGGGTAGGACAAGCTTTTCTTCTAGAAAAGAGCAGTGGCATAAAGGTCAAGAAATTCTCGCAAGATTACCCAAACCGAATTAACAGAATTAATCAGAGCATTAGTGACAACATACAGAAAGCATGTATGCAGGATGATATATGGGATGGAAAAATACTAGAGGTGCTTCGTGGAACTTTGCTTTCCAGAACAGCTGAAGATTGAAAGACACAGGGGACAAAGACATAGGTCCAGCCTCACTGCAGACAGAGGTGTGCTGGAACAGAGGTTGGGGCAGTAGACAGTGCTGAGTGAGGAAGAGCATAGAGCTGCTGTCCTCCCTATGGCTAGCCTGGGCTCCCTCCCTTGGAGCCTTTGGGTGCATGAGCTTCACCTCAGCCCCCTTGCTGTGGCTGTGGCTCCTCCCCAGCCTTAAAGCCCTGGGTGGCTTCTTGGCTGGAGCAGCCCCCACGGTGGCTGTGCTGGGGCAGGAGGTCACAGCAGAACCTACACAGGTCATACACTTCACTGACCCTGAGGCACAGGTTAAAGTCTGTGCTGGCCTTGCTACCTATTGTAAATTATTAACTTTTTTCCCAAATTCTTAATTTAAGCGCACCGAACTGATAGGAAAGTCCTTTATTACTAAGCTTCCTTTTATTAGCCTCACCAAACTCCATTTTAAAAGTTGGATTTCCCTGAATAAAGAAATACTGTTGCTCATGCATCCAAATGGTAAGAAAATACCATTACAGGAGCAATAAATACTACTGAAATTCACCAAAAGAAAGCAAAGTCTCTGATTTATTTTCCTGGACTGATCTCAAAAAGGACAATTTTTGACAATGGCATTTTATATGCCAGTCACCTTCCCATACACAGATTACACAATGTATATTGTTGCAGTCATTTTCAATAACCTATTTTGCAGATTTTTTTTTCTTTTTAAAACCCACACTTTTTGGAATTTTTTAAAAAGTTCTGTGAACATGATGACTGTCCTAAAAGGTATGATAATTTCTCTCAGTGTTTTTCCATCTCTTCAGTGACTTGCCATGGGAGATAATTATTTGGCAAGTACATTTTGTCACTCTTGCCAGGAGTGTCAAATATAGAAGTCAAGAAGACTTTATAGGTTGCTGCTCCAGTATAGAGACACTTAACGAATGCCAGAAGTCAAATGAGCCTAAAACTGTCTTCACAAAAGCTTGAGCAAGACACAACATGAAAATGTTCCAGTCTTAAAATATTTTTGTGAAATTTCTCCACCGTTTTTTCTTTTTTTTTTTCCAGTTTGCAGCTGATAGTAAAAAAAAAAAAGATTTTTACTTTTTCTATTTCCTCTGCACAAGTTTTAAGATCTGACCAGTCAGAAAAGCACAGGTAATATCATGTCAGTACCTGAACTGAAGAAATACTCTTCCATAAAGGCAATAAACTAGATCTCAGACCACTGTGGCTGTGGCTGTAGTCTCATGACACAACATCTCTGTGACACTGTCACTGCAGAAGATTTCCTCCCTTCCCTTTTCCCACTGTTTATTCACCCCGTGACACACACTGCACTTTACCCTCAGCCATGGTGGGGTTTTTTTTGTGGACCATCTGTGGGTTTTGTCTGGCAAACTGATCTAACTTGAATAAAAAAGTCAAAAGAGATGATGAACAAAAACAGAGACAAACAAAAAACCTGAAACATCAAGGTAGATGAGTTGCTCAATCCAATTTATATTGCATCTATGCAAACAATCCACACCAGTCTATGTGAAAGGTGCTTCATCTGGCATGCAAAAATACTCAAAGCACACTTTGCCTCATACAGTTTAGAGAAGAAATCCCCTCCCTCAGGATACTTCTACCACTCTCAGCTACTGCAGTATGTAGCAGGGAAAAAGCCTGTTGTTAGACACTAATTTTATGTTAAATAACATACGGTCCTCTTAACATTTCCCTGTCTGTCCATCCATGAGAGAAGAGGGGAGTTACTAGATACTCACCAAAAGCTAATACAAACATTTGAAAATCATTTTAGTGTAGAATAGACTCACAAAACTGTGATTAGCAAAATATTTGTACTATTCCACAGGATTTACAAGAACTATTTTTACTGCTTCTCTTCTCAACCACCTCATTAGTAAATTGCTTAAGTCAGAAAAGACAGTAAGTTTTTGTTGTGCAGTGTACACTCAACAGGATGGATTTAGTGGAAAGAAATTTCCAGATATTTAATATTTCTGAAAGAATTTGTGTTTAGTAACCACTTTAACCTCTGTATTTCATCCTGTTGGGTTTTTTTTAATGTGAGAAAAGCCATTCAGCATTCTTTCCACTCTAAACCAAAAAGTTGTGATGCACTTCCACATTTATTTTTGAGAGGAAAGGAGCTGAATGTGACTCAAGAGTATTTTTGCTATGGTGCACAGATGCACATTTGGAAGCAGCCTTAAATATACAACATCAACAGCCTTACTTGACTTACGGTGTCAAGAATAAACTTCCTTCCTTCCTAAGGGCAGTTTAAAACTATGCTAAGACTTGGTCTCAGCCCACATGAAAAGGATGGTTATTTCCAGAGTTAGTTTTCAGGGGTTGGATGTCCAGTTTAAACACATTAACAGCACAGATGCAACAGGAATAAGGAAGCCTATGGAGATCAGGAAGATCCACAAAATTATTGATCATCATTGATGACAATGTGTGCATCAACATGCAGCCACCAAACAGCAGACACTTACCAAAACATTCTTACAATTGTTTAAAACTGATTCTCTGAAGAATTCACTTCTATCCCATTAAACTTACCCATGTTTCCCTTTGCTTGAGACAAACCCATCATTCATTTACCAGAGTCAAGAAGAAAAGTACGCTGGCTGCTCACTACTGCACATTTGGTGTAACAGCTCAGATGAAGAAAGTCACGTCAGTGTGAAAACAAAGAACTAGTGCTACAGAATTAAGGGCCATAGTTTTAATTTTTTAGGTTTTTTGTGTGTGTGTTTTGAAACCGAATAGAACAATTCTTCATTTCTGACTATCTAAATAATCAGACACATTAGGTTCCCGTCATCACCTGTGACTAAATAGTCCGGTTGATAAATACTGCTGGGTTTAAGCCATTTACTAAGTTTACACCTATGGACACAGAGCAGAGAGGGCAGCTGCTGCTAAAGATGCTCCAATGTTTCCTGCTGCCCCTCTGCCAAGGGTTACTGCCCCCAGGGGCGAGCCAGACAGAAGCATTGTGTGCTCATGGCTCAGCCACCCCAGTGCAACACCCAATCTTCTTGTCCAAATGGCACTGAAACTCGGCGAGACAGGCTCTGGATTTGCACTCGAGCCACCAAACTACACATAAACATGCCACTCTTGACTTTCCTGGGAAAGCAGCCTCTGATTAAGGGGGAGCACATCACTGGGAGCAACAGCAATTCCCATACATCTTTCCATGGCAAAACTGAAGTCAGTCTATTTTATTCTAGTTACTCATTTGTCTTTTCTGCTTTAAATGTGTTAAGGATATATACCAGGTAATTTAATTAAAAAAGAACATGATCATGCAGTTTGTGAGTTATTTAGCTTTGCTTTGGAATTATTTGGCCTGGTTTTCAACACAGCACTTGAGCAGTAGTAACACTTCAGGCTCTATACTTGGAAGTTTCTATTGTGGGAATGGCATTTCTATAAACATCTACCATTTAGAAAATTAGCACGTACTCTGCATGATGTATTACTGGCATTACTTCTCACAGGGAAAACTTAATTCCAGTTTCTCTGGAAACACTGTTTTCTTTTGGTCAGCCTTTGTTTTGTGGACAAATCCAAATGAGGTATTTCATTTCTTTCCATGCTGTACCATTTCCATCACCTTACATAAGCAAATCATTTCACATCATAATATGTAAAATATCTAATAGAATTTAAATGTTTTGATTGAAATTCCATCTAATTATAGACATAGGCAGTAGTTCATGTATAAACTATTATATTTCATCTTCCTTTCCCATTTAGGAAATCAGATGTTTTCTGCTGGTTACATTGCTAACACATTGGACTAACTTTGTTCAACCTACGGAAGTTTACTTTTATTGTATCCAATTGTTTTGTTCTGTCTATAATCCTCAAAGAAAACTAACTGGCTGTCATAATTGTGTTCTTACTTCTTTGTTATTCTATTTACGTATTTCTATTGCCAAACTCTGAATCTGATACAGCTGAAGATTCAAACACATGAACTGCATATCTGCTTCACAGTGGTGAAAACTGTCCATTCTGATGCAAAGAGCAATCTATTCTTTAAAGATTGATTTGAAAAGTAATTAAGCCTTACAGTTACCATAGTTATATTATGCCTTTTAAGAACTCCTTTTTTTTTTTCTATTCACAGTAACACCTAAGAAGATTTGGATACAGCTCATTTTGAGTCTGAATTCTACGTAAATTCTCTTCATGCCGTGCCACACATTGTTAAGCTTACCACTCAAGGCTTTAAATTTCTGTATTGGAAATTTAATTCTTTCCCACTTGGAAAATGATTGTAAAATTTCTTATTCTGCCCAAGAGAACATTGCCAGTTGCAATTCTAACTGTATGGAATCCTACACTTGCATTTCTGCAGCTCTACAACTTGAAGAAAGAGATTCAATTTAATGCACAGTCTAGTACAGCAAAAGTATTGTCTTCTATTGAACTTGGGGTTGCTTATGTATGGATTGTTTAAGTACATCCTTATATAGCTGCTTTAGTACACATTCAGAAAGAAAAGAGCCTCCACACCAACAGCTTTTCTGTCTCTCTGCGACAGAGCAGCTTGTATCTTCTATAGATTTTTTTAAGGCCCAGTTAGGACATCCAAGAGGAGTAACACACATCTCCTTTATTCCTCTCTTCAGGAGTCTGATGACCCACCAAGAGTTCATCAGCTCTTGCAAGGGCTCAGGTTGGTATCCCTGACAGGCTTCCATCTCCAAGGCAAGGCAGGTTATCTCCAAACCCACATCAAAGAAGGTTACTTGGCACCAGAGGACTTTCAGCTTCTTTTGCGGGTTCACAGCTCGCCTTCCCTCCAAACTGTTCCTCTTCACTGCAAATGTGTATCCACTCTTTGCCCAGAAGTCCTCCATCTCTTCTCTGCAAATGATCATGGGAATCTGCCCCATAGTAAGACAATATTCAATTATTAATTCCCACTGGAGATCTTTTCAGTTTGCTTTGTTTTGATAGCAGCCTGGTCATGAACACCTGTCCAGTTTTTGTTTACTTATATCCCCTTTCAGTTTCAGTCCCCCATATGGGTTTGGCTATTCTATGTCTTCACAGGACAAGAAAAATGTTTCTGTTTTCTCTCCTCTGAGAGATTTGCACATTTTAAAGTATATAAAATAGTACTAACTTATGAAAATTGAATTTAATAGATCTCGGAGATTTGACGTACTGCCTTTGCCTTTAACCAGACAAAGAGCTTTTCTACAACCTCTCCAAAGAAAAATAGTCAAATTCTTCACAGCATTATTGATCTTTTCAAAGAAAATATACTTTCATTAATTTTATTGGTCATTTATCTTTTCCATGGCCAACAGACTGAGTTATTTTATATTGCTCTGGATTTCATAGTGGAAAGCAACCTTTTCTTTTCCTGTCATTCAAGGAAAGTGATTATACTGCCTTTCTCTTTAAACTGTTACAATTGGAAGTAATTTAAACTAAAAAGAAAAAAATGCATATTACAGATTTTGCTGTTTTCAAGGCGAAGAATGCACTTTGTCCTCCTATTAAATATATTCTATAATGTGCTTTTACCTGCTTGTAATTCCACAGTATGGTCACACTCTTTCCTTGAGTACCATTTCTCTTATGGTATCTCATACTAGAGAATTATCTGGAATAATGTTATAGTCTATCTTTACATAAATATTTGCAAGGAATATACAGGTCCCAAATAAAGAAGCTGGATTCTGCTCAGACTTACTGGGATTCTTCTACATAAATCTACTTCTGTACTAACTGTCTCCCGTAATCTTAATGTGTGAGGCAGAACTGAGGTTGGCTACACTGATCTACGAAGGATGACAGCTCTCCAAGGAGCCTAAAATACAGGCGTTAATGAGATAAGGTTGCTCTGACCCTGGGACTTACATGAATTATATCTCTCAGAAGGGTGGAACTGTAACAACTTTATATTATTTCACCAGTTCTAAAGATGCAGGAAAAAAATTCAAACAACAATTTGTTCTGGAATATGAGACATAAATTATTCAAATGAAATGTGGTACCTCCAGTATAATTTCACTGTATGTCCAACGGCTTTGTGTCAGAGAATGCCTTTGGATATTGCTTATCTATTATTGCTCATTTTTCACATTTTGTATTTGACTTTCTCTCTAGCACTAGACAGACATCCATCAAATTATATATTACACCACGGTATTGGATATGGAAATATTTATTTATAGAACAAGGGCTACATGAATATTATTAGTAATATTTTTTTCATTTTTCATCAAGGACACAAAGATCTACACCTGCAATTCAATGGCTAAAGAAAATGTGGTTTTGCCTGCTTCATAGATTCTAAGTGATGACAATAATCTTCCTTGTTCCTTCTCAGCAACTTGCAGGTTTTATTCCCTCACTTTCCGAAAATCAGGGACTTCCATGTTTTCAGCACAGGCTTGATCTCTTATTTCTCTGCTCTTAATGTTCCCCACTCAATTCACCTGAATCAACCCTTCCTGGAATTACCTGTACTGAAGAACCTGACAGCAAGGAGTGCTGAAGGAAAGCCAGCACAGCAAACATTATAACATCAGTACTGTTCCATACAGGCCAGTTTTTCTGATGTCTGACATGGGTCTCGGGATCTGCTACAAGTTGTCTTGAGTCACCAGCTAATGCTGTGACACAGAAAGTGGCCTGCCAGAAGCATCTCCCACATCCCAACCTTCTAGTGAAGACTTAAATAGTTAATTTAGGTTGAAAGTAAAGAATCTGCATGTATACTGTACACTTGGGTGCCACATCCTGTACACAGCTTGCAATCCATATACATTTATATGATTTTCTAGATCCCCTTTTCACTTGATGAGGAACCACAGACAAATATAGGATTTACCTAAAAGTTTACCTAAACCACAGACTGAAAACAAGACAGATGGATCACGCCCTTAAAGGTCCAATTCTCCTTCCTGACAAGGTGATTAATACAGATGTCTGAAGTTTACACTATAGGCCTATAAAGATAGTGAGATGAGGTCACTAGTGCCTTCATTTGGACAGCTGATTTCCCCACACACCTAGAATAGACTTATACAGATGTATCAGGTAGGAACTTAGATCATTCCAAATCTGTTCCACAGTTTAGAGGAGAGAAAAGTCACAATACAGCTGGAAAAGTTCAGACCTTCACATATAAAATGGCACTGAGCTCCATCCAAAATGTAGTGCTGACTGCTCTTCACAGACCAGCAAATTATTCCCAGTCCTCTGAAGCATCTTTTCAGCACTTCTTTTCTAATCTTGTTGCCTTATTGGCCTTTTCCACCTCTTCTCCAGGGCTTGTCCTGTGTTCCTGCCTCAGCACCACTTCTGCAGCTGCACCTCTGATGCTGCTACCGAATAATAATGCCTCCAAATAGTAGCAAGAGGAAACCTAACCTCCCCTCTTGATGAAAACATTTTCTTGAGAAAGGGGTTTAGTTTCTGATCCAATAGATGGTACTTCCAGATTCCTCAAACCATATTTTCATTGCATAAGATTTTCAAAGAACATCTGCTCTGACCGAGGTGAGCGCTACAATTTGGCTGTCACTGTATGATATTAAAGTATACATTAGCTCTCTAGGCAGTTTCAGTAATTTTCAAAGACAACTGAGATTTCTCTCCCAGTGTACAGACAATTTGACAGATCAACCATCATTATTAGTACTTGTCAATCTCTGTCTTCTACAGTTTGTCATCACACTTTTTCCAGTCTTGCCCTTGCAACCAAGATACAGCTACCTCAGCTGGTACCTGCTCTGGCTTGCTGCTTTTTCCATATTTCTGAGAACTTGAGAATTTCATGTTCTTGCTCAGCTGCTATAGCTTTGTGCCTCAGGCTACCTTAAATAAAATGTCAGCTGTATATGCATCTCAGTTCCATTTGTGTTGTGTACAGCAAAACAGTGGCACAGCCATTTTCAGACAATGTGCTGAAGGTTTCTGTGGCCTTAGAAAAATCTCTCAAATGGTGTTTTCTACTTGTATGATTTTACTTCCTGCAATAAACTGGTCAGAATTTCTGAGAGTAAGGCCTTTAATAAAGTATTTCCTTTCAATTTTTAGATATCTTAGTACTGCTGAAAGTCATGACTATTATGAGAAAATTACTGACAGAGCTCTTATGGGAGTGGAATCCCAGTCACAGGCATTGTATTACAAGGAACACGCTGTCCAGTGTCTTAAATATATTTAATTTTCATTCACACCATATTTCGGGATGAAACAGCTGATCATCAGCTCCTTGATGTGTGTGATAATTGCCTTATGCTGCCATAACTATGTCCATGCTACAACTTTGCCTAGAAGCCACCCTGGGGGTGTTGGCAGCATTTCAGAGGTCCAGTCTGAATCTCAGCAGCTGGACTGCAAATCATAATTGACTCACTAGCTCTAAGTTTCAGTGTGGTTTGCATTGCAGGTTTTAATCTTAGAGAAGTAATGGATAGTACAACTGCAATTTCATCCTGCTTTTATTTAGTCACTTTTCTATTACTGTCACCTACTTTTAAATCTACTCCTATTACTATGATCTACTTTCTCAGTGCAGAAACAGGCACAGTACCTCCAGGGTGAGACTGCCAGCACATTCTGAGACAGGACACATTTGTCTATGCAGATTTTGCTTTAGACTGCCTCCAATATCATCTAGATCCCACGAAGTACTGTTAGTACCTCCTGCAGAACATACTGTTAGTGCACTGTCACCATTATCCCGGAGCACTTGCCAATATGCAGCTTTCGTTCTGAGTCTTGAGAGTATTTCCACTTTCACCTAGTCAGGCATAGATAATAAGACCTTTGTTTAAGCTGCCGGAGTTTGCTCTCTGAAAACACATGGGCTGTCTCACTCCACCAGGCCATTCAACCAACAGGATTAAGCACTATTTGCAAAATATCTGGACACGCAAACCCCTCCAAAAAAGGGGGGAAAAAAAAGAAATGCAGCCAAATCCACTTATTTTATCCCGTGCACATCTGAAATGAGCACAGGCTGACTCAGATATTATCGTATAGCATAGTTATGAGATGAAGAACACTTATCAAGCATTTCTGTCAAACACCACCCCTGACTAAGAGCCAAAGGAGGACTTACATTTGAGATTCTTCTGTCTGGCACACTCTAGTAAATAGAAACAGCTGTCCACGGATACATTTTGAAAACTGAATGACAGATATGTTGCAATAAACTTTTCCACTCTGTAAAGTAGTCAGTATAAGGGGGGGGGGGGGG